>KV425883.1:710351-773581 GCA_001632375.1 Exidia glandulosa HHB12029 | reverse complement strand
GTGCTGATCAAAGACCGAGCCAGTCACGGTCAGATCTTCTCGAGTACTACATAAAAATGCTCCCCTACGCGTAGATATCCTCGTCACGGACTAATGTAGGGTGTCAGACCGAGGCTTAGAGTTCGAGATAGCGTGCAAGACTTACTGTATCCAAATTCCGGTGCAGAGCGATCGTCCGGTACCGACGGACACTCAGGCTGGTGCGTAGTGACGTGTCGCGTAAAGAGCTCGTGAAAACCTGAGGGCAATGGATTAGTACGACTTTATGGTTGCAGGAGCATCTCGACTCACGTTTCGACGCTACAGAATGTTTGAAAGCCCCAATACCGTCTTTACAGACGGTTCCCAAGTCTAGCCCTGATTGCACATCTGCGAGAGGTCTGAGATGAGTTCTAACCAAAAGAAGTGGTAGATGCGCACATTGCAGCAAATGAGTCGATGAAACCCTACTCCCGAAGCCAATCGCACGCTCATCCACAGGTCTATTGATGAGTGGAAGCGCCGGGCGGGAATAGCGAGTGCTGCGCCAAGTCCTCGCCGATAATATAGCTGCTACATAGAGTCTTGGCCGCGGCCAACGTTGCCGGAGGGTAAAAGGATCGTCGCACGAGCGACCCAAGATGGTTCGCTCGGAAAAGACAGTGGCGAGGCGGAGAACGCTGGACAGCGCCTGTGTAGAGTTGCGTCGATATGGGGGACGTTTCGGCGCCGCCGACCGGAGAAGGACGTGATCGAGCAACATGCGAAACGAGCCAGTGGGACCAACAAGATCGTCCCCGGTGACCAGCAAGACAATATGCACACGACGTGACATCGACAGGAAGAGAGCGGTACGAGATCTAAAAAGAGAATATGTGTCAGTGCTGCGCGGGACGGTGAAATAGCTCATACCTCATGGCGGTTCAGGAGCAAAGAGCATCCGCGGCTCGGGAAGAACCACGTAACATGCGTGAGTAACACCATATTAGAAGTGCATGTACTGTACGAAGCGTACATTTAGAAATTTCCTTGACGAAGTGGGCATGTCGCGGGTGCGACGGCGGCGGTGCTCGAGGTGTGGCTACGAGGTGACCACGACTGAGACGGTCTGAGAGGCTGCCGGGAACGCGTGGAATCGTCGACGTGCACGTGAGGCCATAGACATCTGTGCGAGTAGTTAGACATTGTATTTTGTCCCACGCGTCCGCGAACCTCTGTTGGAATATTGAGTGCCCGTTCGGCATGATTGTTTTAGTCTCGGAGAGTTGTGACTCCGCTCTCCAAGCGTTTGTAACGTACTACGCACTGTACCGTCAAACGCTGTTACTTTTGCTTATCCGCGTCGTATTGCCAACGGAAATCCGACACAAACGCTTCCTGGGTGGCGCCCAGTATAAAAGCCAGGCGATACGGCGCAGCAGTCGCTCGGGCGCGATGGCTTCGAGGTCTATCGGATTCCTCGAGCATCGGCGACGACTAGCGCACGGAACGAAGCCCTGCTGGCACGCAGGCATCGCTTACTCAAAGACCTCGTTCTTGGATCGGCCGCGATACCGCAGGATGGCGAGCAGGCGACCCAGACAGACCGGATGCGATAGCGGGCACAGAGGGCCGGCGCGCGGAAGTGCGTGCGACGCACTGCGACCGTGCCGTGTCGTATCGTGAGCCTGGGCGTTGCGACGTTGCAGGAGGAAACACCGGCTGTGGGACGCACTCGCTGCATCGGGCGGGCACGGGCATCGGCGCGATCAGCGGGGCGCGGGCGCTCGACTTTAGCGCCACCGACATGCGCGCGACGAGGCGCACACTACTCTTTCGTGCGAACGCGAGGACTGGCGCGTTGCGGTACCGGCTGCAGCCCCGGACGGCGCATTTCTCGACAGCACGAGGCCAGGACCGCCTGTGCGGACGTACCAGGGGTACGGGCCGGCGTCGTGACGACGCGCGGGGCCGTCGTGTGGGTAACTGGCAGTGATTGTGCAGTTGGGCCCAGTCGAGACGGTATGCGGGCGAAGGGGGAGCTTGCACGCGGTACGCTTGCTCCGTTCTCAGTGTTACGGACAGCTCTCGGGATCAGGGGGAGCTCTGTCTGCTTTCTTTTCTTCCTCACACCTCACGGGACTCAAGGGGGAGTGTTGGAATATTGAGTGCCCGTTCGGCATGATTGTTTTAGTCTCGGAGAGTTGTGACTCCGCTCTCCAAGCGTTTGTAACGTACTACGCACTGTACCGTCAAACGCTGTTACTTTTGCTTATCCGCGTCGTATTGCCAACGGAAATCCGACAACCTCCTACGGGCAGCGTCAACATGGGCCAGGGAATCAGTCTAGAGAAACACGTACAGTGTCTCGCCCATCTCAACTCAAACCGTCACGATGGGCAAGCGCGGGAGATAAAGATGGAGAGGACGTTGCGAGAGACGACGTGAGGCGGCCCGAATACACAGCAGCATGTCGATGGAACGGAGACGTTGGAGGGCGTGAAGGTGAACTTGGGGAGCACAGACGCAATCCATCGAGGGGGAGTGGGCTGGGAGTTAAGAGGTCAGCCTGGAACGCGGTCAACCAGCGGAGTTGGAAGCAAATTTTGTTTACATGGGGCCGCGAGCGAATCGGGCGAGGCGAATCGGACGAGCGAAGGTCTTGCCGGAAGCGCCGAAGAGGGCGACAGGCCGAATGACACCTCGCCGAGATCTCGTAGCATCCGCATCGCCTTGCTGTCACTCAGGATGCCCCGACGACGCCGATGACAGGAACGGGGTGCCTTTCGGGGTCTTAGATCCTGGGCGCGCGCCATGTCATTGAGTCAAATGTCATGTGACCTGAGCGCTCACCTCAAAGCGCAGCGCTGCGAGGTGAGAACATACAGATGAGAGTGAAGCAGGTACGATTTGACGACTGATCGACTGCCTGTGTCACGGCTCATGCCTTAGCTTATGCGGCTCTCTGGATCCTTGCTCTAGGAGGTACGTCCTGCAACGATCGTATCTCTTACGTCGCAAGATCCGCGGCTGTGAACTTGTCACATTTGACTGTCAAAAGACCCTAAATGCAAGAGCCGCAATCGATGCCGAGCAGTACAAACCCTCGCTGTCGTCTCTTCTGTAACAACGGAGATCAGTTGGAATGCGAGCTTCGCTTTGCATGCGGATAGAGTGGCACAGAGACATTTGACGTTTGACAGCTTATTCCCGTGCAACACCCAACTTCAAGTCGAACTGCGCAACTCAAGTCCCGATGCGGACAGCGCAGTGTCATCATGGGCGCTGCGACGTATCGTCTCAGAACACATATGGTTGTATTCTGTCATTTCCCAGAGTTCATTAGGCGACCTTTGTGGAAATCTATCCAGGATCTTGTAACGATGAAAGAAGCTTCGCCATTTGTCGCCTGCGCTTAGAGCAAACCCTTGATCGCAATCCTATGAGAAGCGGGAGTAACGTGTACCGGAGGAATAGTACATGATAACACAGAATGCGTCGTAACAAGTGTGGTGCACGTGACTTTGAGCATCACGCACAGCGACGCGTGGCGCGAGGCGGAGCGAGAATTCACGGCCTACACACAAATCACCATATGAAACGTCATAGCGGGGATGTGCTATATTTGACGTGGTAATAATGGTCCAGGCCACGCGTTGCTGCAGCAACGACAGAACTTCGATTCGAAGGAATACTAACACCTCTTAGCTCCCACACCAATAACTGAGCAGTGCGGCCAAAAAGGCTTTGACAGTATGGCATTGACATGTTAATTGCAACACTAGCTTAACAGGTGACGTGGGAACGAACGGGATCGCGGGAAGCGTGCCCCAAACTCAGAGGTTGAGTCCACTTCCCGACGATATCTGAGCGTCCCACCCTTAAGATGGTGTATCCTGAGGACCCATATATGCTCAAGGAAGCAATATAACTAATGTGTTTTCGTTTAATACTCCGTTAGGACTGATCTGGGCGTGAAATTCGAGGTCACAGGAGGCATCGGGAGCCGCGGAGCGGAGCGTGAAATGGGTCTCCTCGTCGAACGCGCGACTTTACGACGCCAAATTGGCACCTCAAGGCCCACTACGTCACTGTAATCCCGGTCAGGCACTTACAGTGATTAGCGATGACGACGAGGAGCTCGATAGATTGCTCCAGCGGCGGGCAAGTCGGGAAGAACGCAACTGTACCGTTGCGCACATCTCCCTCATAATCTTGGTATTGGTGGCATATCAAGGGTCGAAAGCATGACATTGACAGGTGGTCTAGCGTGTTAGAGTGGCATTGGACGTGGGAAGGCCGCTGCGGCGGAGGACACACTCTGGGGAGGTTGAGAGCATTTCTCAAGGGTATATGCACCCCTCTACCCCTATCGTAGCTCGTATTGACTGAGATACTGCTCCCGAGTATTTCTCAGAGATACAGAAAGTGAAAGCTGACGAAATGACTCGTAGAGCGCGAGGAATGCGCGAGTTTGACATGCTGCGAGGATCAGAGGTTCGGGCGCTTGAGGTACCCACTCCTCGCCGCACTCGCTCCAGATCGACTGAGCGCAGTTGCCACGTCACTGTTTACATTTATGTGCCCGTAAACAGCGCAGGATGACGCCACGACGCGGACGAGGTGCAGCGGGAAGTGTCACGTGAGTCCAGGACGGGTATAAAAGGCCGTCGCACGAAGCGTCAAGTCCCTCACCTCTCAAACACACTCCCTCCCTCCCTCCCACTGTCCACACCAGCGAGCCTGATCCTGGCTCTCCCTCTCTCTCGTCGACGACGCCATGCACGACGTCGTCCATCTCGCCGTTATAGTCAGCATCAATCTCGAGCTCGACACACCGGCAGCCGCTATCCTCGTGCTCATCGTCGCGTTCGACACTCGGTAGCAACATGGTGTAGTTGCCTCAGTCAATATCTGTCCGTTCTGCCCCTCGCTGACCTGTGCTTTGTACTCGGTTCAGAAGTTCAAGTCGATTCGGTTCGGTGCCCTTCTTCGTTCACTCATCCCGTCTCTCACCATCTCACAACGGCTCCTCAACCTCATTCTCGATGGCGGCGCTGCTTTGTATGATCGGTACGTCTGTCCGTTTCCTTCGCATCGTCCCTCCGACTGACGATCGTCCGTACAGAGGAGCGGGTACTACAACGTCAACGCATCGGGATGCGTCGCCGGTTCTGTATATGGTACGCCGCGTGTGTTCCAGTCGCGTCTCCGTCCTTGCACGTACCTTTTTTCTCGGTGTCGGTGTCGGTTTCGGTCTGGACGAGGAGATGGGTGTCACGCCAGCCTTTGCGCTTGCAATCCAATTGCTCTTCGCTGGGTGTATTGCGTCCATGTCTGCCTCGTAGCACTTTCGGTTTCTGTCTGGGCGATGGGAATGCTCACAACGTGACGCAGCAGCACGACGCGTTGGTTCGGTTTCGGTCTGGGCGGCGACAGGCTTCGACGCTCAGCAGTCGTTCTGGCGACGACGGTGCGTTCGGTTTCGGTCTGGGCGATGACAATGCTTCAATGCTCAACAATTCCAGCGAACACGCTCAGCAATTCCAGACCACCGCGGATCCGAAGACGAAGGCGAGCACAAGATAACTGTATATTCAAACGTCGACATACGTACACGCTGGATCAAGCGCGCTGCGCGAGTATGTATCTTTGAATGGTCAGAACGGGACTGAGCGGCAAGTGCGAGGAAATGAACTCACATGAAACCCCGTCCCCGCAGGAATGTACCTCGATTATCTGAAAAGCGGGTAAGCAACGTCGACAGAGAGGACTAGCGACGTCTAGCCCATGATGGCGTCCGCAAGGATTACCGCAAAATCGTGCGTTGGACGCGATGAGTGTGTGAACCGAGCGAATCGCAGCGCGCCCGAATCGCCTTGAAACCGGCGGTGGTCATGCGAAAAGGTCAATGGAGCGCATACGAGACGAAAATGCGACAGAAGGAGCCGTTGGAAGACGTCAGGGAATGGTTCTCGGCGCTCGGGTGGGAAACGAGCCGACTCACCACGACGTCCATGGGCACAGCGCAGACGTTCGAGACGCAGTTTCTGGGGGTTTGAATTGCGCCGAATCCGACGGTAAGCTCGGTTCAGATGTAGTTGACGCGGTGAAGGCGGAATGCCGAAGTTCGGGTCGGGGGTTGACCATGCGCATATCTTGACGAGGGAGACCGGAGCGCGCGATAACGAGGGTGGAGGAGATGGAAGGAGCCTGTAGGAGATATTAGAGCTCGAGTTTGAGGTGGCCGGAGACGAGTTGCGAGGTGTGTGAACGTGAGCCGGGACGAACGCGAATCGACACATTACGACCGCGGCGCGTACAGCCCGTGCGATTGAAAGACGGTTGCTAGGGCTCCCAATGTCGCCGAATCGAATAGCGTGCTCGCCTTTGGTGCACCTGACGCGGTTGAGACGGAATGCTCATGTTCGGGGTCGGGCGGTCGACCGTGCGCATATCTTGACGACGAAGACTGGAGCGCGCAATAACGAGGGTGGAGGAGATGGAAGGAGCCTGTAGGAGATATTAGAGCTCGAGTTTGAGGTGGCCGGAGACGAGTTGCGAGGTGTGTGAACGTGAGCCGGGACGAACGCGAATCGACACATTACGACCGCGGCGCGTACAGCCCGTGCGATTGAAAGACGGTTGCTAGGGCTCCCAATGTCGCCGAATCGAATAGCGTGCTCGCCTTTGGTGCACCTGACGCGGTTGAGACGGAATGCTCATGTTCGGGGTCGGGCGGTCGACCGTGCGCATATCTTGACGACGAAGACTGGAGCACGCGATAACGAGGATGGAGGAGGTGGAGGGAGAGTGCAGGAGTCGTTAGAGCTCGAAATTGCGATGGCTGGCGACGGGTCGCGAGGTGTGTCACCTGGTGAGCCGGGTTGGATACAAGCCGACGAATCACGACCGCAGCGCATACGGCGCGGGCGATTCAAAGACGGTTCCTAGGGCTTCCGACGTCGCCAAATCGAATGGCGCGGTCGCCTCGGTTGCACCTGACGCGGTTGAGACGGAATGCTGATGTTCGAGTCGGGCGGTCGACCACGCGCATATCTTGACGAGGACGAGCGGGGCACGAGATATCGAGGATGGAGATGATGACGGTCGACCGGAAGAGTAGTTTGAGGTTGTTTTTGGTATGGTTAGAGACGAGTCGCGAGGTGTGTAGACTCGCGAGCCGGGTTGGGCACAAGCCGACGAATCATGACCGCAGAGCGTACGGCGCGTGCGATTCAAAGACGGCTTCTGGGGCTTCCACCATCGCCAAATCGAATGGCGTACTCGCCTCGGTTGCACCTGACGCGGTTGAGGCGGAATGGTGATGTTCGGGTCGGGCGGTCAGCCATGGGCATATCTTGACGAGGAAGGCTGGAACGCGCAATAACGAGGATGGAGGAGATTGCGATAGCCTGTAGGAGTCGTTAGAGATTGAAATTGTGGTGGTTAGAGAGGAGTCGCGAACCGTGTGGACTCGTGAGCCCGGACGAACGCGAGTCGACGTGTTATGACCACGGCGCGTACGACGCGTGCGATTCGAAGACGGTTCCTAGAGCCTTCAATGTCGCCGAATCAAGTGGTGCGGTCGTCTCGGGCGCAGCTGGCGCGGCTGATGCTGGAGTCGGTCGGTCGAGGCACGGCGAAAGGACTGGGTGGCGAGGTGGATTGTGGGAACCGTTCCAACTCGGGTTTCAATGTGCAGCGCGCGCTGGACGCGGCTCGAGCGGTATGGCGACGTTGAATAGAGGGAGAGCGGGGAATAAGAAAGCGCGGGACGTGCGACGTGCTTGAGGGGCTTTGGAAAATGCAGAGTTGGGACGCGTAGGCGGGTTGTCGTTGGGGCTGTACGGCAAATAGGCCGGATGAGAAGGGAATGTCGTCAACGAGGGAACAAGGGAAGGGAGAGGATGAGGACGAGAGGGTGGGAAGGTCAGCCGGAGGACGGCTTGCGGGAGTTCAACTGGACTTGTCTCCGCTTCCCCCTTACCCCGTCGCCGACCGTCCGGTTTCTCTCTCTATCCGCTCTACAAACGCCGTACAGCGCGTGCGCTACGACCTCTGGGACGCTCACGTGTCTTGACCGCTTCGCCAACTGAGTCCAGTCCTTCCTCACGCCCACCGCCGCCAAAATGTCCAACATTGAACGGGACTCGTCCAACAGGCGGTCCAACAGGAATACCAACCGGTACTCTGTGAACCACCTCTTCTCCATGCGCGCAGAGCAGGATGTCGAGATTGAGGATGATCTCGCGCGCGGTGCGTCCGCAGCACGCCCGCCGTTCCAGAGCTGTAATCTGACTCGCTTGGACAGCCCAGAAACGTCTGCGCGAGCTCAAGGCGCGCATTAGTGCCCAGTCCAAGAAGAATTTCGTCTTTGAGCGCGACGTGCGGTATCTCGACTCGCGTATCGCCCTCCTCATCCAGAACAGAATGGCCCTCGACGAGGTGAGCTCATGTTCTGGCCACGACCCCACGATTCCCCTTGACCGCTGCTCCATCTTCTCGCTGTTGTGTTGTTCCGATCAAGTCGCTCGCGTCGTTCTCGCGCTCCTTTCCCACCCGCCTCCGCCCCCGCGTCCCCGTGCGAGCAGTCTGCAGGTCGCGACATGCGCCGTTATGCTTGTGTTGCGCGTCTGTGGCTTGCTTCCGGCGCACTGGCTTCGCGAAGCGGGCCCGTCGCAGCGCCCCACACAGCAACGCATTATCCCTATCTGCACAGACATGACCGTCTTGTGTCGTCCGAGTGCGCTTCCGAGCGTCTGAGGCTCGCGGGCAGCAGTCGAGCATGCAGACTGGCGCCGTGTCTGATCGCGGCAGCGCCGTCTGTCTGCCTATCGTCCTCCTTCACAACTCCCCTCTGTCCACACTTCTCGCGATCGGTCGATCCTTACGAGCGAGCTGCTGCTTGTGGGGATGATGCCGGGGTGCCCAGCCTGGCATTTCCGTCCGTGCACATTTGAGCTCGGGACCCTGCCGTTTGTCGTTGGTCGCCGTCACCGCCCCGTTGCGTGGTCGCAGCTACGGCTTCGCAATAATCGCGGTCGTCAGATCTGCCTCGTCCGCGGCGCCTAATAGGTGTGTTCCCGGCAGCTGTGCTAGGTGGTCATCCGAGTTCGCTTCCGAGCGTTTGAGGCTCGCGGGCAACATGCCCGTCCATCCAGACTGGTGTCGTTCTCCTTCACGACTCCGCTCTGTCCACACTTCTCTCGATCGGTCGATCCTTGCGAGCGAGCTGGGATGATGGCGGCGCGGTGCCGCGGCGTCGGTGCCTAGCCGTAGCATTTCCGTCCGCGCCCATTTGAGCTCGTTTACCGCCTCGGTCGTCGTCCATTGCGACGGCTTCGCAATGTTCCTTGTCGCGTGCCCGGCAGCAGTCAAAGGCCCTGTACACGCGCTCGACGCCGGCTTCCCATAGCTCCCGTTTCCATTCCGCTTCGGTGCACGCGATGCTGACAATTCTTACAGCAACAGGAAGTCGAGCGCCACCTGGAGGAGGTCGACCCAAATGAGGGCCACTATCCCGACGACCGCAAACTCCAAGTGCGCAACATTGATATTCTCGTGAACGGGAGACTCACTGTACTCGCAGCAATACGGCAACCTGTTCTTCCTGCTGCAGAGCGAGCCGCGACACACCGCCGCGCTCTGCCGGCTGGTATCCCTCTCCGAGATCGATACCCTGCTCCAGACGGTCATGTTCACGCTCTACGGAAACCAGTACGAGAGTCGGGAGGAGCACTTGCTGCTCACGATGTTCCAATCCGTGCTCTCCGCCCAGTTCGAGACCGCGACCGAGTTCGGCTCCCTCCTGCGCGCCAACACACCCGTGTCCCGCATGATGACGACCTATACTCGCCGTGGGCCCGGTCAGAGCTACCTGAAGAGCGTGCTCGCGGACCGCATCAACTCTTTGATCGAGCACAAGGACCTCAACCTCGAGATCAACCCGGTCAAGGTGTACGAGCAGATGGTGAACCAGATCGAGGAAGACACCGGCTCCCTCCCGGCGAACCTCCCGCGCGGTGTCCCGCCTGAAGTCGCGGGCGCAAACCCCGACGTGCAGGCTATCATCGCGCCCCGGTTGACGATGCTCATGGAGATCGCCAACTCTTTCCTTGTCACGATCATCGACAGCCTCGAGAGCGTGCCGTACGGTATCCGTTGGATCTGCAAGCAGATTCGCAGTCTGACTAGAGTGCGTTACGCTCATCTGTCGTCGCTTATGTGTCGTCGCTGACCTTGTGCGCAGAGAAAATACCCTGATGCGACCGACTATGCCATCTGTTCGCTCATTGGCGGTTTCTTCTTCCTGCGGTTCATCAACCCCGCGATCGTCACCCCGCAAGCGTACATGTTGGTGGACGGTGTACCAGCCAAACACCCCAGGCGAACCTTGACGCTGGTGCGTGCATCTATCTATCCTCTTCGGACCCGTCCCCTGTCTAACGCAGATGTGTAGATCGCGAAGATGTTGCAGAACTTGGCCAACAAGCCGTCGTACGCGAAGGAGGCTTACATGATCACGTTGAACCCGTTCGTAGAGAACAACAAGGCGCGGATAAATCAGTTCCTCAACAACCTGTGCGAGGTCGGCGACTTCTACGAGACGCTGGAGATGGACCAGTACATGGCGCTGTCCAAGCGCGACTTGCAGATCAGCATTACTCTTAACGAGTTGTACAATACCCATGCACTGCTCGTGCAGCACATTGATGCCCTCGTGCGTTCTTCCTACTCCGTCTACTCGTGATCTGGCTTACTGATGACTTTGTGTAGTCCCCACACGAGAAACAACACCTGCGTATCCTCACAGACGAGCTCGGCTCTGCGCCAGCACAGGTACCACGCAAAGAGAACAGGACGATCGACTTGAACCTATACAGTCGCTGGGAGACGCCGATCCAGGACTACACGACCTCGCTCATGGACAACGTGACGCAAAGCGATCTGCTCTACATGGAGACCAAGTCGATCCTCGTGCAGATCATTCGTTCCATTCCGCACGCTGCCGACAAGCGACCTATCAACCTGGCCGCCATCGCCGAGCGCGCTGCGACGACGAAGGACGCGACGCTCGTTCGTAAGGGCATCAAGGTCAAGGAGATGCTGCGCGAGCTTGAGGAGCTCAAGGTCGTCGAGTCCCGCGACGGCTACCGTCTTATGCAGGAGGAGGTCTCGGCCGAGCTCGCGCATCTCGGGAACCTGCGCGAGAAGGTGCTCGCGGAGACGAAGAGCCTCGAGAGCGTGTACAAGACGATCTGCGACCACAACAACTACCTGCGGAGCCAGCTCGAGCAGTACAAGGCGTACCTGCAGAACGTGCGCATGACGGCGACCAAGGATAAGGGCGTCACGACCGGTGTGGGCGTTGTCACTGTTGGCGGGAAGGAGAAGAAGCCGCAGAAGGCGACCGTTTTGGGGCCGTATAGGTTCACACACGCACAGTTGGAGAAGGAGGGGATTATTGTGGAGAGCAACGTCCCGGACAACAGGTACGTGCACTCGGGGGTATGGGCATGCATAGGCTAACAATAACTAGACGACCGAATATCTACTTCAACATCACGTCGCCCTCGCCGGGCACATTCATCATCGCCTTGCATTACAAGGGGCGCGAGAAGGCCATCCTGGAGATGGACCTCAAGATCGACGACTTGCTCGAGAAGGTGCGTTCGAGGCGGGTGTCTTGGGAGCGTTCTTCATCATACTAACCAACTCTGCAGCAAAAAGAGAACAAGCACCTGCTCGACCTGGAGTATGTGCAGCTGAACGTGCCGAAGGTGCTTCAGCTCCTGAACAAGGTGTTCGCGAAACGCAAGGCATAGGCCCACGCGTGCACGTCCAAAACGCTGTCCCAACGTCCCTTCTCCGTCATGTCCCAACCAACGTCCTCGTCACGCACCAACGCCCGATCATTCTCTCTACTCGACGCCTCTGTCACGCCGCTCCTTAGCCAATCTTCTTCGTCTTCGTTATCGTATATCGCGGGCCTCTCTGTGTTGTTTATTCCGTCTCGTATCTCCTCTGCACTCTCCTCTCTCTCTCCCTCTCTTACTTGCTGTTGTTGTTGGTGGATGCTATACAGGCGCGCACTCGGCAGGGGCGGTCGAAGTGGTGTTGATGATCCGTGTGTACTATGCTATGGGTGTAGGCTTGCTTCCCCTCTCCGTGTCTCGCGTCGCTCCTCTCCGTTCGTTGTTCTTTCGATATCTATATATCTCGATCGCCTCTACCAACCGTGTGAGTCTGCCCTGTCAGTTCAGTGTAGCGCAAGCCCTGGTTAGGTGAGAATGTCATTTGCCTCGACGCAGCGTAGCTCTCCTCTGCAATCAATGACATCCAGTCTGAGCAATGGCATGGGAACGCGACCTGAGATGATACATGGACCAATAGACCTAGCAATACACATACGTGGCAGCTATAGATGAATGGATACAGTCATTTCTTCGCAAAGTACTTCGCAATCCCCACAGGCTCCTTCTTCCTCTTCTTCACCTTGCCGTTCCCAGCGTCCGACGATGAAGATGACTTGCGCTTCTTGGGAGACGAATGAGGAGGACTGGGCGAGGATGTGGGTGGCTGCCTCGCGAGATCCTTCGCGAAATGCCAGTCCTCGTGCTCCAAGCGTGCGCCGACCATCGCGGCCTCGCGCGTCTCGTCGTCCACATCCGACGGTAGCTCCTGAAGCGGCTTTATCTGAGCCCCGCAGCGTGTGCATTTCTCCCCTTGGTTGTCGGACGGTTCGCCATTCGTCGAGTTGGAGTTGGAGTTGGTGAAGAACCCCTCGATGCCTGCTTGGCCTGCGCCAAGTGCAGCGATACCGGAGAACCCGAGCATGATATGCGTGACTTTCATATCTTTCGGCGCAGTCGCGTCCGTCCCGACGCTTTCGCGCCACAGCTTCTCGCCTGCGGAGCTCACGACGTCCGCCGTCAAGTTGCGCGAGAAGGGGAAAGCTTGTTGTCGCGAGCGACCCGCTTGCCATCCTACAGAAAGAAACCGAGCGTTAGCATCAGCAGCAAGGAGGGAAGAGTCAAGAAATCCGAACGTACCTCGACGCGTGTGCAGAACAATAGTCTTGGGCCACAATCCTGGCGTTGTTTCACGCGCCTCGTGTAATCGAAGAGCGAGCTCGGACGCAAGGACGCGTAACCAGTGTATCCCTTCCGACGGCTTCGTCACGGGTCGTGGAAGATTCTTGGACGCGAGCATGCTCTTGTTCAACACGGACTTCTCTTTCACTACGCGAATACGGTCTTCAGTACTGCGCGCAAACGGCGCTTAGCAATGATACACACCTTCGCTCCGGTCGATTCCTCGAAGGACTTCCCACACCCAGACGGACTCTTCACCGAATTTACGCTGCATTTCGTCTACGCTGTATGAGCACGAGCAACTTCGAGAGGTTAATTGGGGTCTGCGTACCAAGAGAAATGGTGCTGCAACGGCGTCAGCATGGGTTTCACAATCAACACTCGACGAACACGCACTGCAAGTCTCCAACCGTTGACGCATCGTACTCCTCCGCGAGGGCCTTGCCCAGCTTCCCGCCAAGGAATCGGATCTATGCCAGGCTCAGACCGTTGGAGGCAACGCGGTGCACGAACGGCGCACCTTTCTGAACTGCATGGGACGCAGGTATCCCGGAATGGCCGCGTTGCGCAATACGCTCTGCGAGTTGGGCTTCTTATACGATGCGGAGAGCTATCCAATGTGAATTAGTTACCGAGCAGGCGAACAAGGTGATTCGGACCTTGGCAAGAAACTTGTTACGCGAGATTCCCTGTGCGAATGCTTCAGAATTGGATGGACGAATGTGAGGCAATGTGCGCACCGCTGACATGGTATACCCAAGACGTTCAAGCACCTCTTTGCGCACTTTGGCCATGAGCTCAGCACCGATGGAGAGCGCGACGTCGTGCCATGTCGGTGCGGGCTCGGGAGTCGTGCTCGGTCCCGCTTCGTCAGCCTCAGGATTGACGGGCACCACAGCACTAAGGTCTCCCCAGTCTATCGCAGGAGCAGGCGGCAGAGGCGTATCGAGGTCCTCGGGTACTTCGGCCAAGATTGGATACCGCTCCAGCAGCGTGTTCCGGACGGGAATCGAGAAGTCGACGAAAGCCTCGTCGATAGAAGCCTTCTCTATCTCAGCCTCCGGAATAATCTCCTTGAACACGGCGATGATCTTTGCAGATTCCCGGCGGTAGTGGTCGAGCGAGACCTGGGCGCGAAGTCAGACGTTTGATAAGCTGGCGCGGAGAGAGACGCGCCTTGTGGGTGAGGGTGTTGGGATTAGGCCAGTAGCCTGGTTCTGGGTCGCCTTCGCGAAATGTAGCGACATGCACGACGACGAGGTCTGGGCATTTCTGCTTCGCGTCGCGGATCTTGTCCATGCGACTTATACCGAACTTGCGCGCAGGGTAGCTTACGGCGATCTGAAACACACTGTGAGCCGGAGATGAAGCATGGTCGATGTGACGTACCAGGGCATCCCATTGCTGGACCACAAGAGGCAGCTCTGGGTCGAGTTTGAGCCGAACGCGTTCGCACGCTGCGTAGAACGCGTCGCTATCGCAAAGCGCGACTTTTAAGGAGTCAGAGCACGGTAAAGTCGGTATAACGCGTGTTTACCTACGCGAAATGGACTCCTAGGT
Organism: Exidia glandulosa HHB12029; assembly: GCA_001632375.1. NCBI lineage: Eukaryota > Fungi > Basidiomycota > Agaricomycetes > Auriculariales > Exidiaceae > Exidia > Exidia glandulosa. The sequence goes on along the minus strand of KV425883.1, from coordinate 758,966 downwards.
CGAGTTAGCTTTTGTACAGCGCGCGGAGCAATGACCCCACCTGACGCCTGGGTTCTTTGCGTGGAGATGTCTGTAGGTCAATATCGGATTTATGTCGAGAAAGCCGTCCACGTCGTTGTCGACGGCCTTTTCTTTGCCCTTGCGCGACGGAGATAGCATGTGGCGGGAAATCAGGAGGACAAGAGGTGAAACCGGAGTTTAGAACCGTTCCTCGGTCTTTCCCTCGCAAATAACATCCGCGGAGGTACAGGGCGCACTCGGATGACTGGCATGAACGCGGAAGCCGTATACTTGACGCACCAGAATGCTCCAGGCGCTGAGCAGATCAAAACTTCTTCAACATCTCGACAGTTCGTGAACCGTCCACCGTACGCGGTTTTAGTTCGTCGAATTCCCACGTTCATGCGAGCCTGACAGCGGGGCACAGTGATATATAGAAGGCCGCTCAGGCACCGATGACCCTGCCTCCCCATGTCGCTCTCCCCTCCAGAACCAGAAGCAGCGCAGGTAGCTGAAGCAGCGGCGCCGGTGGGACGCAGCGATGGTGTTGTACGCTCTGTGCTCAGCACTGCCCAGCGTGTCATAGACGCAGCTACGGTAAGAACGCCTACGTGTGCAAGTGAGATCGATCGCAGCATGCTTACGACTCACCACCGAATTCCAGGGCAAGAAGATGAATGCCGATGCTGCCCGTGCCCTATCTCGTCGCGTTGAAGACCTCCTTACAGTGGTCACTCAAGCCTCGGAGTACGATGGTACGGACGAGTGGGCAATGCACCTTGAAAGCTTGCATCAGTGCGGAGATCCTCTTGTCTTGTTCCAGTCTTCAATCTTAACCCACGATGTGTCCTCAGGATCCTTCAAGAAGCGGTCGATCTGGTTCATCAACAAGACTCTCAGAGCTTCGTCTCGCAGGTTTTATTCCGAGCAAGAGACGCAGACCGACTGAAAAACATGACCCTCCGCATCAGTGATGTTCTCGACATGCTCAAGGTCTGTGATTGGAGCTTCCCGTCCCACAGCTCTGATATATCCCCAGATACATGCGCATATGCAACTCAGCGCAGCCAGCGGCACGCTGACCGAGCTCGTGTCTGGTTCCCGCGCAATGGACGAACTCGAGGCAGCTGCGAGGGAATACACGACTGCGACAACCGCCGCCTCATTGACTCTCAACCTCCCACCACCTCCTCAAATCTTCTTCGGACGAGATAAAGAAGCACGCACTATAGTCGATCTACTTACAACAGAGGAGCCAGGGCGCATAGCAATACTCGGTGGCCCTGGAATGGGCAAGACGTCTCTGGCAGTGTCAGTCCTGCACGATCCAGACATCGTCGATCGCTACTCTTCACGCCGACATTTCGTTTCATGCGACGCAGCAGATGAAGGATCTGGTAGCTTGCTTTACACTTTGTGCAGCGCGCTCGGACTCGCCGTGTCCAGCCGCAAAGCTGCGCAGGCGAAACTCGAGACCACCTTCGCTGCTTACCCATCATTACTTGTCCTGGACAACTTCGAGTCTGCTTGGGAGCCGTCAGGGAGTCGCGCCGATGCCGAGTATACACTGCAGCTTCTCTGTGTCATCCCTCTGCTCTCGCTCATCGTTACCATGCGTGGCTCCGAACGGCCTTCTTCGGTCTCGTGGACACGACCATTTCCCGCAGCCATGGAGCCGTTAGACGCAGCATCGGGGAAACACGTCTTCCTCTCGATATGCGACGTTTCCGACACCGATCCACATCTTGATGAGCTTTTGTCATACACGGGCAACATCCCGCTCGCAGTCGTGCTCATGGCTAATCTCGCACAATGCGAGTCCCTCGAGCTCCTCTCCGCGCGTTGGGAGGACTCGAAGACGTCCATGCTTATGCGCGGGCATGGAAACGATCGTCTTAACAGCCTTGACGTCTCTATCGCCATATCCCTCGACTCCCCTCGGATGGTAGATGATCCTGACGCCGAGCGGTTACTCCGTCTACTTTCCATGCTTCCTCACGGTACAGCGGAGGTTGACCTCAGACAATGGGCTGGGTCATCGTCGACAAAGTCGATCTCGACGCTGCTCCAGAATGCTCTCGTCTATCGCAGCCCCGACACACATCGGTTGTGCGTTCTCACTCCCATCCGGGAGTATGTGCTAAGACACCGATGCGTATCGAACGAGCACAGAGATGCTCTCTATGACTTCTACTTCGCCCTCGCAGACCAGCTCGTGGCAGGCGCGGAAGGTGCTAGGGCAGAGGATCTCGCTGCTATCTACCCCGACGTTCAAAACGTCGAGTCGCTCGTGCGGTCCGCCATTAGCCAAGGAATTCACATCCGCGCCGCCCTCAAGGCCTCCATGCGTCTCTTTCAGCTCTTCGAGAGCAACGGGATCGGTTCTCCTGACCTTATGGAGACTGCAGTCGCAGCCGCACGAGCGGCGGAGCTGCACGACCTTACAGCGGACCTTCTGCGCGTATGGGCCGATCTCTCCGGACTATCTTCACTTCCTGGGAATGCGTTCGATCTGTGGGCCGAGGCGCTCGAGTTATACGGAGCTGCTGGTGGAGGGAATGCCTCAGGTATCATCGAGTGTAGACTTCGCCTTTCGAGGCAGACGGAGGACTCGCCCGCCAAGATCTCGACCATTGAAGAGATCTTGAGCCTAGCTGAGACGGATGGCGACGCAGCAGACCGGATCGCGTGCCATCAGGCCCTGGCTACAATCTACATGCGTACCGACCAGCCTGTCGAGGCGTCCGCGCACTGGGAGAGGGTCATAGAGTTGGCTCGCGGGATGGGCGTATCTGGATATCGTAGACTCTCTAGAGCCTTGATCATCATGGCGGACACTGACTCGAATATTGGCAACACATCTACTGCTATTTCGCGTTTGCGAGAGGCGTTACCGCTCGTCACTGCTGTTCACGATACATTCGGCGTCGGGCTTGTTCACGCGATATTGGGCTACCAGCTCAATTGTCTTGGTGATGCGCATAAGGCGGTGGATCATCTGTCTGCTGCGTTGGTATCGTTCCGGCGTGCTGGGATGGTCAAGGCGGAGGTCGAGGCGCTCTCAGATCTCACTGTCGCCCTTCTCGCGGCCAACGACGGAGAGGCAGCTGCCGAAGCTGTAGCGCAGATCCAGCTACTTCTGCCGCAGAATGATATCAGCGACAGCTGGGACACTCCTCGGACACAGTGGTTCCAAGCTTGCGCGGCACTTGAACTGTGGAGAGGCGATACAGCCTCTGCTCGTGCTGCTCTCCTTCAAGCGAGGATGATCTATAAACGTAACCCTACAGTCAACCCTCTCGGATACCTCATCACGGAGGCACAAATCTTGGACGTACTCGGCCAAGTAGAGGAGTACGAAGGCTCTTTGTTCGAGGCGAGTGTCTGCTTCACTACCGCGGCTATCATCTACCGACAGGAGTCTCAGCAAGTGAAGACTGCTGCGTTGCTCAGTAGGCTCTGCCAGGTGCTAGACGACGACACCGCCGCGTCACTTCTGGAGAGCGTTATGCTGCCTTTACACCGTTTCGATCATCGTCGTCATCTGGCTTCATCTCTCCTGCATGGAGCGAAGATTGCACTCCGTCGCAGTCAGAGACAGCTAGCGTCCCACCGCGCGCGCTGTGCTCTTCGACTTTTCGAGGAGACTCGAGACTCCAGAGGTTCCGAGCGTGCTCGGGACTGCGTAGCAAGTGCAGAAGCACGTTGAGGCTCTCTTAATCTCGTTGTATTACTCTCGTACCGTGTAGCTGTAATATGGAAAGACTAGTCGCAAGTGCTGACTTGAAGACAGCCGAATTCGGGATTTCGGCCGGCCAATCCGCTCGTTTGCAATTGACCGCCATGTCGCTGCTGGCGCGCCTACATCTGGCTCGATGTCCACAGCGCCGCACATTGGCAACTGCGACATCTGTTCCCCAAACGCTCATCGAGAAGATTGTGCAGAAATATGCGGTCGACCTCGCGCCAGGCAAAGTCGTCCGCGCTGGCGACTACGTTATGCTGCGACCGCATAAAGTCATGACTCACGACAACACCGCGGCCGTTCTCCAAAAGTGTGCGCCATCCAGACCTATTCGACGCGTAACTTGACGCGTCTGCAGGTTCACGTCGCTCGGCGTGAAACGGATACACGACCCGCGGCAGGTCGTCTTCACCATTGACCACGACGTTCAGAACAAGTCGGACAAGAACTTGGCGAAATATGCGACTATAGAGCGTCTGGCGCGCACGCATGATGTCGATTTCTACCCGTCAGGTCGCGGTATTGGCCACCAGATCCTCATCGAGGAGGGATATGCGTTCCCGTACACGCTCACGGTCGCGTCTGACTCCCACAGCAACATGTACGGCGGCGTCGGATGCGTGGGCACTCCGATCGTACGGACAGACGCTGCGGCTATCTGGGCAACGGGACAGACGTGGTGGCTCGTTCCGCGTATTGTCAACGTCGAGCTCAAGGGGAAGCTTGCACCTGGATGCTCTGGGAAGGACGTTATCGTCGCGTTGTGTGGCTACTTCAACAAGGACGACGTTCTGAATGCAGCCATCGAATTCACAGGCGACGGTGTGCAGAGTCTGACCGTGGACGACCGGCTTACGATTTCGAATATGACGACCGAGTGGGGCGCGCTGGCGGGCGTGTTTCCTGTCGACAATACTCTGTTGAACTGGTACGACGCGCTCGCTGCCAAGATAGAGAAGAAGTCGTTTGGTATCCCGCATCCGCGCGTCAACAAGGACGCCGTAGATCGCGTGCGTCGCACTCGCATTGTGCCAGACGCCGGCGCATACTACTATTCGCACCTCGTCTTTGACCTCTCGACTCTCATCCCGCACGTCTCTGGCCCAAACAGCGTCAAGGTCGCAACACCTTTACCGGAGCTGGAGGAGAAGCGCATCGAGATTCAGAAGGCATACCTTCTCTCGTGCACGAACGCCCGCGCAGCAGACATCGCCGCTGCGGCAGATGTCCTGCGCGGCAAGCGCATCGCACAGGGTGTCGATTTCTACGTAGCCGCCGCGAGCTCTATCGTCCAAGCGGAAACGGAGGAATCGGGACACTGGGCAGACCTCCTCGCTGCTGGCGCTCGCCCGCTCCCGCCTGGCTGTGGACCGTGCATCGGCCTTGGGACCGGGTTGCTCGAGGAAGGCCAGACAGGCATCAGCGCGACGAACCGCAACTATAAAGGCCGTATGGGGCACCCCGCCGCTCTGGCGTACCTCGCTAGTCCCGCAGTCGTGGCCGCCAGCGCGCTGAAGGGCTATATCTGCGCACCGGAAGGTGCTCCCGCGTCCAGTCTCTCTACATCCTCGCCAACCTTCCGGACGTTGGACACTCCGTCGCAGGCCCCCGCTGCATCGACCTCGTCGTCTGCTTCTGAAGAGCTGTACGCCGGCTTCCCGCCTGTCTTCGGTGGCGAGCTGCTCTTCACGCCACAAGACAACCTGAACACAGACGGCATCTACCCTGGCAAGTACACTTATCAAGACGACATCACACGCGAGCGCCAGGCAGAAATCGTAATGGAGAACTACGACCCGTCTTTCGCGTCCATTACAACCTCGCTGCGCGAGCAGGGACGCGGATCTGTGCTCGTCGCGGGACGTAACTTCGGCACGGGCTCCTCGCGCGAGCAGGCTGCGACGGCGCTGAAGGCTGCGGGCGTACAAGTCGTACTCGCCGCGTCGTTCGGCGACATCTTCCGCCGCAATGCGGTCAACAACGCGCTTGTGTGCGTCGAGGCGCCCGAGCTCGTCGAGCTCCTCACCGCGCGGTTCGCAAAGGACGGGAAACGCAACGCGGGCGGGAAGGATGGGGAGCTGACCGTCCGTCCCGGATGGACTGTCGAAGTCGACATGCGTAACGGTCGCGTGGCCGTTCAGCCCGAGGGCGTGGAGTTCTGGGTTACGCCCGTCGGACGCAGTGTGCAGGAACTGTGGACATGTGGAGGATTGGAGGGTTACATCCTCAAAAAGATTGACGGTGAAGCTACCGCCTCTGCGTAAAGTGTCCCTTGCGCACCGACCATTTGTTGTAAATACGCATCTCGCATTATCTCGTCGCACTCGTTAATCTACGCACACATGTTACAACAACAAAACGAACAGAGGACAACCTTCTACTTCTACTCACAACAATTTACTCATACAAGGAGGGCATTGACAAAACGAACGTGAAAGCATACTCATGGCCGTCGGGAAATCGGATCTATTGCTGGTGTCGTAGGAAGAGGAATGCGAGGGTCAGGCAGCTAACGAGCAGCAGTATCACACGCGGATGGCTCATGAGCAGCTGCGACACGCTGAGCCCACTCCAACGTGGATTGGGCCGTGCGGCGCACTCGATGGCTTCGCGGTAACAGTCGACCATGCGCTCCATCGCGCCCGCCCAGGTACGGCCCTGCGCACTCTGCACGGCCGCCCAGCCCATCTCCTTCCTTCGTTTCCCATCGCGCACCATCTCCGCCAACAGGGCCGCATACGCCTCAGGACCCTCGCCTTTACCGCGTGGGAGTAGCAGACCGTTACGCCCGTGCGAGACGAGGTCGCGCGTGCCCTCGGCGTCGAGTCCGACGACGGGCAGACCGGACGCGAGTGCCTCGCAGACGACTTGGCCGAACGTCTCGGTGTACGAGGGGAATGCGAACACGTCCGCAGAGGCGTACCACGCCGCGAGCTCGGACGGGTTCGAAATTTGGCCAGCGAAAGTCGTAAGGTGCGACAGGCCGTGCGCCGCGACGGACATCTCCAGCGCGCCGCGGTGTGGGCCATCGCCAACTAGCGCCAGACGTACAGAAGGCCCTGGCAAGGACTTGACGAGATGCGCGAAGGCGTCTATCAGGAGTTGCAAGTTCTTCTCGTATGAGCTATGTAAGGAGTGTCAGCGCAGAGTTTACTGCAGGGGCTGACGAGACGTACATGCGCCCGACGTAAAGGATGACGACCACATCGTCCTCGAGAGGGTTCAGTGTCGGTGACGGCGGCGGAGTCAACGGGAACATCAGACTCGGCGAGGATCTGTATTGACGCGGTGGAGACAGCGGCGGACGAAGGATCGCGTCGCCGAGTGTGTGTCGTTGCCAGTCCACAACGGGACTCTCGTCAAGCAGATGTGCGCCGAGACGCTCGCGGATCTTGCTGGACCGCTTTGCGGGCGTGAAGATGGAGAGGTCGACACCGCGCGGCCATATGCGCAGGTTCTGGAACTTGTGCCCCGTACGCAATGCCTCGGCCGTAGATGCGGAAGGACACGCCGTTAACACACATCTGAGGAATGATTAAGGCGCCGTGGGCGGGTAGAAGCGGGCTCGTAGCGCACTTCTTGTGCAGACAGCGCAACAGGCTCCACATAATCTGACAGGAGATGTTAGACAAGACATTGTAAGAACAGCATGTAGCGAACCGGTTCGAGCCATGCCATTCCGAACAGCGTCGCGTATGTGGGAAGGTTGGTGTGGTAGCTGGCGACGACGGGACGCCGTCTGGGACCCTGCCATTCTGGCCCGCACCAGCCTGCCTCCAACGCGAACAGGAACTGCGCGCCGAGCCACACAGGATCGACGACATGTATGACATCTGGGTTCTGCACAGACAGGATCAGCGCAAGCCTTGCACAGAATGCAGCCGGTACTTACAAACTCGACGATCGTGCGCAGGAACTTTGGACGGAGGAAGTTGAGCTTCAAGCCAGGATACCTGCCGGGGGTCGAGTCAGACGCAGACTCGTGGTTTGTGTGCATGTACGCACAGGACGAGTGGTATTCCCAAAGTGCCAATAAGGGGAAAGGTCTCGTAGTAGCCCATGCCGCTCTCTGGTCCGAGCACGACGCATTCGTGCCCTTGCTCGCGCAAGTGCGTGAGGAGGCGTGCAAGCGTACGCGTGACGCCGTCAACCTGGACCGTGTGTGTGAGCACCGCACTCAGGGTGAGGATAGATAGAGCTCGTACCTTTGGCATGAGGTTCTCTGGCGGGCGAGCCACGTCGTTATCGCGAAGTTCGGGCGCGCGGGAGGGAGGGAGAACGGACCTGTGACTATGGCGATTCTGAGCTTCTTCCGGGGGTGCTGGCGCATGGTCGATGCAGGGATGGAGGCCATGAGAGACAAAGGAGAGAGAGGTCCTGGAGTAGAGGAGACTCGTGCGATCCTTATAAGAGAAGATAGGGAGTCTATGGGCGTCCGATTGGCGTCTCGTGCGCGGAAGGCTCCCTCAAAAGCTGCTGGGGGCGCACGGTGGATGCTCCTGAACCGCGTTTGACGCGTGCCAGCCAATCATCTCGCGACAAACGTGCACGCGTCGACACTCTTTCGCACGTGCTGCCTCTTAGCGCCGTTCCCCAGCTAACCATCTCGGCCCGATTCACCGGCAAGTCAAAGGTATTGCACAGACGGACAGTACAGAAAGGTGTTACACGGCTCCTGCGCAAAGTTTCAGCAAATGTGGAAAGAAATGCGCAACGGGGAACTCACTAGGAATTCTCCGGCTCCTCCTCCTCCTCCTCATCGCCCTCATCTTCCTCATCCTTAACGCGCGGCTCTTTGCTGCCCTCAACCGGAGCTGCAGCGTCGCGCCATCGGGTCAACTCGTCGCCAGTAACTTGCTGAGCGATCTTTATGGCAGCAGACAACCCGGCGTAGTACGAGGCCGAGCTCCCAGCGCCAGTGGAGTCGGCGCTCACAGCGAAGTCGTGCACCTTGCTCGGCGCCAGTCCCTCAGGATGGACCACGTTCGATGGCGGCTGCAGCCCGAACGAAATTACAAGCGATGGGCACATCGTAGACGAACGTGTTCAAGCCGTGCCGCGCGCTCAGAGTCCGCTCAAGCTGGTCCGGTTCCGTCGCCGCCGTCGCGCCAATCCCGCCTCATCGTAACACTCCCTGCAATGAGTGTAACGCGTCAAAGGGAGGCAGACTCGGATTTCTGTTCCACCTAGATGATGGAGACAAGCAGGTATATGAACATTACTGTGAGGTATCATTTTGCATCGTCCGAAAGTCTTGAAGAAAACGCGAATAAGCCATCCCGTAAACTAATAAGAGCGCGAAATAAGCGACATACAGTACTCAACTACGCTTGAGGGCCGCACGACGCTCCTCATCCCATTTCTTCAGTTCATCCCGCTTCTCCGGCGTCATACCAGACCAGTCGACGGAAACGGGGAACTTGTAGTGCTTGTGCCACCAGATAGCCTTCGTGAAGATGCCGCCCTGGAAGCGCACGATGTCCTCCTTCTCGACGCCGTGCATCATGAACCTGGCGTACGCGATTTCGGGGACCCAACGACCGGTCTTGCCTGGCCATGGGTACGCAGCGTCGGGCGCTTCTATCTTGAACACTACGCAGGGGTCCAACTCGCCCTGGCTATCGAGGAGTCCAATCTGCGGTACGCGTGAGCAGCCACAGACCGGTGGAAAGAAGACTCAACCTCTAGGTAAGCGCCCATGCGCTTGATGTACGCGTTATGAAACCCGCCAGACGCGTGCGTGGTGAGCATAAAGGCCATGGTGCCCTCGATGTCGAGAAAGCGCTCAATGAGCTCCGGGCGACCGAGCTGGTGCAAGAGCGTCACAGCGCCGTCTGGACCGGTTATTGCGGGCGACTTCTTGTCCTGGCCTTCTTCGTCAATGCCGCTATGGATAATCTGGGTCCATTCTCAGCCTATGGGGCGGCTCAGTGCCTCAGGAGCCAACCTTGGGAAAGTCTTCTGGCGCGGACGCGGGCAGCAATGTAGTGTCAATGAAGCGAACCTAGTGCGCAGAGGGTTTCAAGGACAGTGGACATGATATCACGCGTTACGTACTATTCCGTACATCGTTGGTCAGAATTCTTCCGAATTTCTTAGAGTGCGGAAAAGGAGCGAATAGCGGAGTCCGAAGACGCGTCGCGGATGCAAGCCGAGACATATCGACTATAGCTCATATAGTACACCAGGTATCTGAAAATGCTACATAGCATAATGCGACATAGATATATGCCCCAGGAGCAAGGTGAAAACCAATAATGTCCAGCCACTCAGTGCACAGCGCGCGAATTTCAAACACAGATGAATCGTGAAGCTCACGCTTGTGCGTACTGAGCGCCGTAGGTAGCACAGTTGTGGAGAACTGTGTTTAGAACCCCGGTACAATGAGGAGGGTCGGAGACTGAACGTGACGAGCCGTGAAGAAAGTGTTCTTTGACCCGGGTCTGCTCGTGGACGGAACTATTAGGCCTGCCGACACATTCGGGTTTCCATACAGCGTGAATCATTCAAGTCATGAAGCCCCAATCCTTCCCTTCTCGGTACATTGACATATTAATATTACCCTCGGGCAACTCCATCTTTCAGCTCCTTGAAAACGCGGTCAAAGAGACGTTGTGGGAGATACGCGTGAGCGATCCGAGCACAGCGCCACATCCAGGTGAGGTGCTCCATGTCCGGGAGGCACGCGAAGCATGTGCACCCAATATCCCTGAAGCCCATCTTCCGAGTGTACCTGTACTCTGTGAAGTCTATCGTAGCTTCTTCCATCGCGCTGAAGGTATCGAGCGCGTCGCACAGCTGAACGTCGAGCGGGCTCGTACAGTAACCCAGAAGCTCGACACCAGGCTGGGTCCTGATGAGACGCCATAAGACGTTGATGTGCTGTACCTGTTCTATTAAGCCGTTCAGCTGGTTAATGAGTTGTTTAATTCAGACCGTACACACCACGCAGGAGGACGACCTTGCAGGAATGGAAAGTGCAACGTTAGTAGTTGTCGTTACTTGTACTATTCATGCAAAAGACACACCAGCATCTCGTCTTTGGAGCGTCCAAGTCCTGCCCGCTCAAAATATGAACGATAGGTAATGTTGATAAGCTGCGTCTCCAACTCTTCGAAGGTAGAGTACCACAGCACGGCGGGGTGCTTTGCGCCGTAGAGGATGACTAAGCCATTTGGAGAGCGACTGTAGCGAGGTACGAGCCTGTAGAAGTGTTCGTGCATGGCCGACTGAGGCGGAAGAAGACGAGATCGGCGAGATTTATATACTTTGCCGGTACAGTAACGGAAGGTACGGCCCGACGCTGACCATGATCACGATCACCTAAGCTCGATATTCTTCAGTGTACAACTCAAAGGGACGGTCTCCGCAAGAGCCATCATTCTCCGCAAGAGCCATCATGAGCATCGAGGCCAGCGGATGTCACGAACTCGCAGAACAATAGGATTCCAACTAATGCCGATCAAAGCGTGCTTCGAATGCGAGCACGACAGCGAAAACTAAGAACCACCCACGCCGAGTGAAGGCGATGATATCTACGTTTCTCGCAAGGTCTGGCAAGGAGGAGGTGGATGTCTGTACCCGCATTGGCCCGTCGCACGCCTCGTCATGTAGACTCGGCAAGAACACGTGTCTGTCGGAGCTTGAAAGCGCGTCTTGCGTCCGCCAGCAAGGAGTAGTCGAGCACTTTATGTGCCCAATATCCCTCGCGAGAGTTGCCAAGTCACTCCTACGCATGTCGAGAGCGCACCACCCCACATACGTCCGCGACTATGCCGCGTTACAATAGTCTCTGATCCGACAGAACTGTGCAGCGTGGTGTGCGTGGCCCGATGAAAGACTATAAAGGAAGCGCGCGGTGGCACAATGCCGCGTCTCTCCTTCTCTCCACAGCGTCATAGTGACACATCATGCAGCGAAATCCTTCCAGCTCCGCGGCGCGCATCCTTGCCGAGGTCGCGAAGGACGCTCCGTACGATGTTACGCCGCCCGATAGCCCGCGCGCAGAGCCAGCAAGCCCGTGAGTCATGTATAGTTCCTCTCTGTTGGCAGCGTGAGCCTTATTATGCCGAATCCTGACAGCGAATCGAGCACCACTTCCTCAACGGCTCGGAATGTCTGCTCAGTCAACCGCCTGGGCCTTGCGCCTCTTCGACGAACGGATACGAAGGTGTATCATTTCCGCACAGGATTGGATGGGACCGTGCATGCGAACGCTCTCGCCACCCTGGCCACGCCCATGCCGACAGCCGGTCCATGTCGTGAGACGGTTTCCACCGCGTCTCGCAATACGGAGACCGCCGCGGCAGCAGAACAGGCCCGAGAGCGTGCACGGCGGCTGCACGAGAGAGTACACACCAACGAAGACGAGGAGCTTCAGGAACGCCAGGCCATTCTGTTCAGACAACGTCCGCATCCGAGCCACATTGCGCAGAACGACCACCGTACGCCAGACGCATATCCAGCAAGTGTAGCCCAAGAGCAAGAAGACGACTCAGACACGGTCCTGCAAACCGTCGACGGCGACTCTTCGAGATTGTACGAGCTAGCGCGTGAGCCTGGCGTTGCTGTCAAACGCAATTGTCGTGAAGACTCGGAGTCGAGCACCAAGCGCTACAAGCTAGACTCTGGATCGCCTGCAGAGTGCACCACAGACGAGGGTGAGCTAGGTCCAGAGCCAGCCGACCAGCACGCGCCCGGCGCCAGTATCCTGCACGCCCCGACTGGAAACACCAGCCAGGTGCAAAGCATCGAGGCTTTTGGCAGCGCGCCCGTCGCAACAGTCGATGACGGAAGAGACAACGAGGAATTGCCGTCGGTACGTCCTTTTCTCGCATTGCACGAGAAATACAAGTAACTGACTCGGTATTGCTACCAGTTATCGCCCATAGCTCCAGGGCGCGCAAGAAGTTCCAGACCATCCATTCACCGCGAGAGCCCAGGGCCACTGCGCAGCGCGTGTAGACCGACGCGCGCAGTGCCAACCACACCAGACGCGGTGGGCGGCACGTCGTTGCGGAAGGTGTCTATCGACACCAAGATCGAGATCATCTTGCTGCGCGACGAGGTGAACGCGAACTCTGACCAGCGCGACGCTGTCGGGACTGTTCTAGATGCGACGGCGAACACGCTGGTGACGGACGAGACGAAGGAGCAGGTGTAGATTTTGTTCTCCGAGTCCGCAAGGCTAGTCAAGACTCTTCTTTTGGGACATATTTCTCGTGATTCTATACCAGCGTAGCTACGTATTCTGCGTATGTATATGAATGGACCACGTCTGAGTATTGCAAGCCACGTGATCGTGGCGCGTCGGGACAATAACATCAAGTCAGACACGGGCCGTTCTGCGTGGTCTGCTCAAAGAATATAAAGTACGCGTGGGTGGCACAATAATGCGTCACAGCTCTCATCCCTCCCACCACCACCACCAACAACATCGCCTCATGCAGCCACAGTCTGGCAACGTAGCGGCGAGCGCTCTCGACAACGATGGAGCAAACACTCCGTTTGACGTGACGCCGCCCGATAGCCCACAGGGGAATCATGCAGACCTGTGAGTCTCCGCTCGAGTTTGTGTCGCACCTCAACAGCACTGACGCGCGCTATACCGCAGTACGCCTTCGCATGATACCAGCGCTCCCGGTCCAGCGACGCGTCAGCTCGCACCTCTGCGTCGAACCGAAACAAATGTCTCCCTATTCGGCAATGGTGCGGACGATATCGACGCGCAAGACGCGTTCGCCCGTATGACGCGTAGTGCGAAAACCTTTCATGAGGAGCGCGAGGCCCAAAAGCGCGCCCGCAGAAACCGCCAGACGGTCGACACGAGCGACGACGAGTACGCCAGAGGGCCCCTGGCCTTCAGAGCAAAGCAAACTGCTAGCGGCCAGAAGATGCCTGCGCGTCCGCGAGCTCCAGCGGACGGAGGGGAGGGACCTGACGCGAAGTCGGAGGATCGTGTCCTGCAACCGTCCGCCGTTGCCAATAGCCCAGAGCGCGGCGACTCGACGACGAAGACCACCAAGCGGAAGCGCAGTAACACGAGCCTGGACGACAAGACTAGCCCCAAGCGGCGCAAGCTGGAGAACGAATTGCGGGCCTGGTCCTCCACAGAAGAGGCGCCTTCTGGACGTGCCACCCCGTCTGGGAACACCGGATACACAACTCAATTCCAAAGCACAGCGACACTCGGTGCAGATGTTGACATATCCGAAGCTGACGCAGGGATACCGGTACGTAGTCGTTGGCCGCAAGCATGTCGCGCAGGTGTACTGATCAAGCCCTGTTTCCAGCCAACCTCAGCGGGACCTTCGCGCGTAGCACCGATGAGGACGGCCAAACAGCCTGCTCACCGCGAGCATGCTGGGCCGCTACGCGGCGTACGGAAGCTGAAACGCTCTGCGCCGTACACAGCGGGCGCGTCGTCACAGCGCAGGGTGGCGTTTAACGAGCGTGTCGACATCGTCAGGATCAGTGACGGTATGCCGGGTGCGGAGGCCCTGCCCGACGGCGTGGATAAGGTGGACGGATCGCTGTCGACGCAGAATACAAAGGAGCAGCCGTAAAATTTGTGCTCCGCTTACAATAGTGTTGTTCCCGTTCATTTTTTGCATTAACTCGGACTACACTATGTATTTCCAAAACAACTCACTGAGAACATATCAGTAGAGAGTGTCATTATTACTATGGCCAGCCATGAGCTCGATGTCGTACCACGACGACGCACTTTATGGAGAAGAAGGAGCGCACATCCCAACCTGACCCCCCTGCCTGTAACAGGACAAATTAGGCCTCTAAGTGCTCTTTATGTTTGTTGTAGCTGCATTTAGCGCTTGAAGATCGCAGGACCTCGCCGCTAATGACGCGGTGACACGGTGACACCTCCGTGTCCGCATGCACGGCAATCCACTCAGAAGGCCGTTAACGCTCTGCTATAAAGCCATTCGCAGGGGCTTGTGACCTTTCAGCATTGTGCTCTGCTCAGACATCATCATGCGCACATCAGCCGCCGCTTTTCTGCTCTTCCTCGCCCTCGCTGTTGCGCTCCCAACGCCGCATAGGGATGCGCGCTCTCAGAATGGGATAGAAGTGTACGTTCATTTATTACGACATTGAATGTAAATTTGACTCTCGTACAGTGTCGGCAACTGTATAGATGAGGGACGACTCGGGAATGAGAGTATGGACCCAATAGCTCTCCGCTGCTGCTTCTGCAACAATACGGAGAAATGACTTGAGTATAATCCGGATTGTACCGTGCGCTGTATCTCGTCTCCACAGTGACGTTAAATCTATGAGCGGGGTGGTTATTTTGAGCACTACATGTACAGGTGTCGAACACGAGAGTCTACGAAGAGGGGTCTGCGGTCTATTCCTGTACAAAGCCTCCTTCGACCATCGGCCAGCCCAATTGCTCGTATGTGTAGCCAAAAACGCCAACAAAGTTGCCAGTCGAGTGGTAGGGGAGGAGAGACCGGTGTAATCCCTTCCCCTTGTGGTAGTTGTCAACGAATTCGGTGTCCTCGGAGTCGAGCTTGATCGCCTGAGGACGGGAAATGCAGAACGTGAATACGTGTCAATCTAGGCAGTACTACGAGCGCTCACCGCAGCATTAAGGTTGGAGCGCAAGCGTTCCTCGGTCTCAGACTTCGGTTGCACGTTGATACCCCTAGCCACGGCCCAGCTGAGGAGGACCTGCGCAACGGTGGCGTTGTGCTTCGCAGCGATGGCCTTGAACTTGTCGTTCGAGAAGAACACGTCCGGAATCGTCCCTTCGAGGGAAAACCTCATCAGGAACGAGCACACGTTATGGTATGTTATGCTCACCGTTTGCAAGCTTACTATTCGGCTGACCGAGCGAGCTGTATGCGGTGACGAGAATCCCTTTGGACTTGCAGAACTTGACGACCTTGGTTTGCGGAAGACAGGGGTGGAGTTCGATTTGGTTTGCGGCGGGGACGACGGTGCATTCGTCGAGGAGGCTCTGAATCTTCTTGATGTCGAAGTTGGAAACGCCGATCGCCTTGCATTTTCCTCAAGTTATCTCAAAGCGTCAATACGATGCATTTCAAAATAGCGCGCTGCACGCACCAGTCTCGAGGAGCTTCTCCATCTGTTTCCATGTATCGACGACGGTGGGATACTCGTTAGGCTGGACGAGCTTACCTGCATGACCGAGGAGTGAGATGCACAGCTGCGGCAAGTGGAGAAAGGGAACGTACCATTGGGCTGGGCGTGGGGCCAGTGCACGAGGTATAGGTCGACATACTCGAGGTCGAGTTCTTTCAAGGACGCGTCTAAGCCCGCCTGCACGTTGTCATGATACTCGCCCCTAGGAGCACATGAAGATCAGTGTCGAGTATAACGCCAATGTCGCTGGCGTACGTGAGCTTGGTGGTTACGAAGAGCTCTCTCCTCGGAATGCCCGACGCACGGATAGCCCGTCCAACAGCCGCCTCGTTATCTACACGCGCCTGAGCAATAAGACGTTCCGTAGCGAGTACTACGCACGGTACCCAGCAGCCTAGGGAGCACAATGATCTCAACACTCAACGCAAGGAGTGGGAAAGAAAATAGCATACTGTGTCAATCGCGCGATAGCCAAGCTTCGAAGTCGGTCAGTCTCAAGATTTGTATGCGGCGGAATTTGGCAGCGTACCTTGAGGGCCTTCGCGACCATAGCCTCTGCGCGGTCAGCCTCTCCATAGCTGCCCATCCACGAGCTGCACAATGCCCTCAATCAACGTCTCGACTCTGCGCAACGAACAATCGCGAACGCACCCAATCCCGATAGCGGGGATCTTCGCGCCCGTGTTCAGCGTGAAGGTCGGGACATTGGACATGGTAGAATGCGGGTTCAAGTTAAGGGAGTGTGTGCCTCCGGGTTTTATATAGACGTGAAGTTGGCCAACGCGTGGCACGTGCTCGAATGTGGCGGCAGAGATCCCATCTCTCCCACGTGCTGGACACGATAAATCGAGTACTCAACGCCAATATAGCATATCTCCGGCTATCGAAATTTGGTAAGCTTGCGTGATGAGTCATCAGTGAGCTCACGCACTGTTGACCTTGTCGTTTTGTCGCACGCTGGGACCCCGGCGGAATGAAATATGAAATGCGATGAAGTCAGGTCTTTTTTTGTGGAGTACGACACCCGGGAGCATCCAACATAGTCTTCCCTGGGCGGTACTGACTCAGGGCCGCTCTGCCGCTTAGTCAGGTGGTGGCCGGGCCAGATCAAGAGTACGCATACCGGGAATCAGCGAGCCGGAGCAGGCGAACAACCCATACGCACTAGACCTAAGTGGTTGTGCACTTTTTCGAAGAGAAAGGGCAGGGGGACGGTCGAGGATTGAACGGATATTGAACTGAGAGTCGTGCGAGATGGAGAATGGACCCGTCAGAACAACTTTAGGGAAACTCGGAAGACTGCTGGACACACCCGTTCAACTTGCAAGTACTTGAAGTGATGGTGCTGGAGCAACATTTGCCGACGCTGAATGACGCGACACCCGTCACCTATCGCTGCAACAGAAGTGTCAAACGCGCAATACAGCGGAGTGGAGGTCAGCACGTACTATACCAGAGTCTTGACAGCTACGCGCCTTATGATGAAGAATAGCATATCCAACCGTGATCCGCAGTGTTATGCTGCAGCCTGTAGCAGCGCAGACTCGGCAGTCGAAAGCTCTTGAACTGTGTGTAGGAGCAGCCGCTCAGCGCTTATAATTAGCGATCACAGGACCTCGTCTGTGATGACGCTGAGAGGCTCGCTATGACTCTGAATCTTTCGAGCCCTGGGACGTTGAGATCGCCGAGAAGTGGCTGTTGCAACCTCGCGCGCTGAATTCTCCCCCACCCCGGTGCAGAGAGCTCTCCAGAGTCAAACAAAACATGGGTGAGACTTTACTTATCAGTCCTCCACTGTTTGCATAAGTCAATAAAAATCAAAGGAGTTTTCCAAGGAGTCGGAGAGGATGGTGTAGAGAACCGATCGGTCGTAAACTCTGCATCCGCATCCGCTGAGCGCTCCTTGGCCACCGACCACATCGCCGCCGTCCGACATGGCTTCAAAGCGCTCTCGCTGGGACACTGGCGACGAAACAGAAGATCTGGACGACCGCCAGCGGTCCGCTACGCCCGCGAAACGTCCAAAGAAGCTCGCTGAACCGTCGACGCCTGCGCCCGCGCCCAGCACGAATCCCGTATCAGCCGTCCGCACACGGAGTATCTACGTCCCACCACGCACTGCGCATCCTGGACTGGCCTCTTCGCGCTCGGTCTACTCGTACGAGCGGCTGAACCAGATCGAAGAAGGGTCGTACGGCGTCGTGTTCCGCGCGCGCGACAAAGTCACGGGCGATATCGTCGCGCTCAAGAAACTGAAGCTCGAAGAGGAGAAACACGGCTTCCCTATAACGGCGCTGCGCGAGATCAACGCGCTAATGGCCTGTCGGCACGAGAACGTGGTCCATATCCGAGAGGTCGTCGTCGGCGACACGCTCACCCAGTCAGTGCGTTTTCCTGGAAACTAGACCCGTCGCATCGCTACAGCACGATTGCAGGGTCTATATCGTAATGGACTTCATTGAGCACGACCTCAAGTCGCTCCTCACCGTCATGCCCACGCCGTTCCTGCAGTCGGAAATCAAGACGCTCATGCTGCAACTGCTGAGCGCCGTCGCGCACTGTCATTCCAATTGGATCCTACACCGCGATCTGAAGACGAGCAACTTGCTTATGAACAACCGCGGTACGATCAAGGTCGCGGATTTTGGTCTCGCGCGGCGGTACGGCGACCCTGTTGGCGTTGGCGGTCTAACACAGCTCGTCGTGACGCTGTGGTACCGGTAAGTTGTCGTTCTGCTTCGAGGATGTATCAACACTCAAGGGTCGCGCAGAGCACCAGAAATCCTGCTTGGCGCGACCGAATATTCGACCGCGGTCGACATGTGGTCTGTTGGCTGCATCTTCGGCGAGCTCATCCTCAACGAGCCTATATTCCAAGCCAAAGGCGAACTTGAACTCATTGCAATGGTACTAGTTCCCGTCTCTTCGTCTGATGTTTGACTCATTCTTCTCGCTGTAGATCTTCAAGCTGCTCGGTCCGCCGACAAAGGTGAACTGGCCGGAGTATACGTCTTTACCACTCGCAAAGACCCTTTCGCTGCCACATTATACGCCGCCGGCGTTCCGTCAAAGATTCCCGTACTTGACAGCGGCCGGTATCGACCTCATCTCGTCGCTCATGGAGTACGACCCCGCGAAGCGCATCACCGCCGAGGAAGCGCTGAAGCATCCATACTTCACGTATGCCAATACTCTGCCTCGTGGTCTATAGAGCGCGCGCTGATCATGCAATCCCCCCTCCTTGTATAGCGAGGCTCCGATGCCGAAGCATAAAGATTTATTCGGCTCGTTCCCGTCTCTGGCTGCGGGAGAGAAGTATGTCATAGTCATTGACTTGGTCGTGCACAACAACGGCTCTGAACTTATTTCCAGGCGCCGCAAACCATTCGACAGCCCGTCCGCCCCCGAGCGCGTGGCGGATTATAAACTCTTGACCGATTTCGACCCAGTGTAACGGTGTAATCATAGAAGGGCGAAGCGGGATACAGTACTATATCATGTCGTCCGCCACATTTGAGCACGCGTTGTCCGGCCCGGTGCCGGCGAGACGCACTCTGGAGCTATATAAACCTCGGGCTGCTTTCTTGCGAACGCCACAACTTAGGCCCACTTGTACTGAACCATGTCGAACATCCCGACCTTCACGCTGAACACGGGCGCCAAAATACCCGCTATCGGGCTGGGGTGCGTCGACGTCATGGTCGGTTCTCTGGCGCGACCTGAGGGCATTGTCACTTGTGCAGCTCGTGGATGGGCGGATATGGAGAGGCTGAGCGCGCGGAGGCTATGGTCGCGAAGGCTCTCAAGGTACGTCGCAGCACGTACTTGCGGCTGACCGGTGACCGCGACTTCAAAGCTCGGCTATCGCGCGATCGACACGGTATGTAACTCTCTTTCCCACGCATGGCGTCGAGTATTGAGCTCGTTGGTCTCTCTAGGCTGCTGGATATGGTGCGCCGCACTCGCTAGGGAAGGTTTTGTTGCTCAGACCTAGATCTATGCAGGCAACGAGGCCGCTGTGGGACGCGCCGTTCGCGCATCGGGCATCCCAAGGAGCGAGATCTTCGTGACCACGAAGTTGATGTACGTCAGGCTTCAGCGAATTCAGCATTGGACCTGTTGCTGATTATCATAATGGATTTTTAGGGGAAAGAACCATGATAGCGTGCAGGAAGGCTTCGACGCGTCCTTGAAGGAACTCGACCTCGAGTATGTCGATCTTTATCTCGTGCACTGGCCTCAGGCCTCGCCCAATGGTACGTTACGCTCCTTCCCTGTCTCCACTTGTCGCAGCTATGATTATTGATCGCACTCCTCGGTCCTCGGTCGTGCAGGCAACCTCGTCCAGCCGAACGAGTATCCCACGGTCGTCGATACATGGAAACAGATGGAGAAGCTCCTGCAAACCGGTGCGTCCAGCACTGTATCAATCAGCGCACTCACAATAGCGATTTGCAGGCAAGTGCAAAGCGATCGGCGTCTCCAACTTCGATATCAAGAAGATCCAAAGCCTCCTCGACGAATGTACCGTCGTCCCCGCCGCGAACCAAATCGAGCTCCACCCGTGTCTCCCGCAGACTAAGCTCGTGGAGTTCTGCAAGTCTAAAGGGATCCTCGTTACGGCGTACAGCTCGCTCGGCCAGCCGGGTGGTAAGCTTGCAAACGGTGAGCATTGAATCATGATGCGCGTTGGGGGAGTTTTTCTTAATGCTTTGGGTTTGAAGGCGAGGTGATTCCGGATGTGTTCTTCTCGAACGACAAGTTCAAGGCTATCGCTGCGAAGCACAATGCCACCGTCGCGCAGGTCCTCCTCAGTTGGGCCGTGGCCAAGGGGATCAACGTAATTCCCAAATCCGAGAGCGAGGAGCGCTTGAGGGCTAATGCTACGGTGAGCTCATTGCTTCATCATACTCGAAAACACTCAGGCTGATTCACTTCCCGGCGGCAGGTGATCGAGTTGGACGCCGAGGACACTGAATTCGTCGATAACTACCACAAGGGGAAGGGACTTCACCGGTCTCTCCTCTCTTATCACTCGACTGGCGACTTTGTTGGCGTATTCGGCTATACGTATGAGCAATTGGGTTGGCCGATGGTTGAAGGAGGCTTCGTAAAGGAGTAGACTGCCGACTCCCACTTGTGCACATTGTAGATCCTTCCGATCATCTGTATTGTAATCACCACCAAAAAAGAATCCCCCGCTCAGAACTCCAAAGCAATCTCGTCCTTCGAGTCGGCTCGTGTTTGGGTTGACCTGCCCACTGATTTCTTTGAGTACACATGGAAATCCCACGATTGCATGTTGTCGGGTATTCAGCCTCCTCATTGAAATCCGCGTCCAGCATCGACGTGATCAGAGGATCGACATCGCGCCCGCCAGTCCCCCGGGACGAGCCTCGGAGGTCCGCGGTTGAGCTGATGATGCGGCTGATCCCGCACCTTGCTCTGTCGTCACGTTGGGAGCGGCTGCCGTCTGCAAGGATGGCGCACTTGTCGCACGACAGACATGTCTTCAACATCTACGGTACGCGACTCAGTCTCGGCAAGGCGCACTTGTCGCTCACAAGGAATCTGCAGAAAACATCGAGAACGGCGCGCACAAGCTGGCGCTGGACCAGCTGGCCAAGGTGCAGAAGAAAAACAAGATCTTCCCGCCGATCTATATGGCGCTCAAGGCGCTTGCGCTCGTGCGCGCTGGCAAGGACGAGGACGAGGCGCACGCGCTGTGCGACGAGCTGCTTACGCTCAAGGTCACGGAAGAGCACGTGCTCACATTGACCGAGCGCGCGCTGAACGAGCTCCATAGACGTGAGATCTATCTTGCATTTTTGGTCGATGTCGATTGCTGACTGGAACTCAGCGTTCGACGTGACGGTGCTGTGTGACAACGCGTACAAGAATGCAAAGGACTCGTCGACGGCCCTCCCGCTCGGCACGCACGCCTTCATGGCCCACGTCAAGTTTGGAAACTGGAAGGGCGCGCAGCAGGTCGCGAGCAAGCTCTACAAGGCCACCATGGAGCCTCGACACGCGTACTGGGCCGCCATGTGCGCCGCGCTGCAGTCCACGGACCCGACGACGCCGATAATCATGCGCATCGTTGCGCTCAGGCTCGCGCTTCGTATCATCGGTATGTTCTCGCCTCGGTCCTTTCATCGCGCTGATGAACATGCGGCAGAAACGTGCCCGCAGCCGAGCTGGTGGGTACCAGATCGACTGCACCTGCATGCGGACGTCCTCCAAGCAGTTGGCCAAGAGGACGGGGCATTCAGACTACTCGACGGTGCGTTCGTGATCGTTTTCGTTTTCGCATATTGACGCATCTGGCAGGGACCCCCGAAGGGCGAGCTATTTGCGACCGCAACCCTGCCCTGGACGAGCTCCGGCACGACGTCAGTCTCTCGTCGGGCAGGTGGCGGAAAGAAGGCGAGCTGGCAAGAGCACAGCTTCTAGATGCAGAGTACGTGCTTTCCTATTCGCATATATACCGCACCATCGCTCACAACGCCGCAGTGAGCGTCTGCCGGAGTGGGACGTCATCCTCGCCCTCATCAACTATACCATCTTCATCATCTTCCCTCCCGAAGACGGCCCAATCCCGCCCAAGGCAGATTTAACAGACGAACATAAAGGCGACATCCTCTCCGCTGCGGAAGTGTGCTCGGAAATTCTGGAACAGGTCGCGCAACGCGCCGAGCTGACTGGAATTGCCAAGGCCGCGATTGAGGAGCAGCGGGCAAATATGCGACGGACTCGCGTCGCCGTGGACTCGTCGCCGGAGACCGAGACTGAGACTGAGCCGGACGAAGAGACGTTACCAAAAGGGTCGTTCTTTGGCAGCGCAGCAAAGTCGGTCCCCGCGCCCGTCAGAGAGAAAGTCAAGAACTGGATGGCAGAGCTACGTACGGCGCTCCTGGGCAAGCTCGAGCTGTGCTCGCGTCTGGATGCGTTTGGCGTGAGCCTTACTTTTGGTGGGTCCCTTCGACTTTACTCTCCGTAAGCTGCATACTGAGCGTTGCGCAGGTCGTGCGGAGATTATCGTGCGATATATCAGACAGCTGGGTCATCTGCCGTGCACCTTCGACGATCTTGTGCGGCATATCCATGCGGTGATCAAGCACGATGGGGAGGAAGCCGAGGCATTGACGAAGGTCATCGCTCCGCTTCCGGAAGACATCGTGCGCGAACATTTGTAGACGCTTGGACGTGCGCTGACAACAAGCTCAGGACACCGTTGATGCGCTTAATCGGACTATCACCAAGTTCAAGGTACAACGCGCGCTGCTACACCCAGAAGAGATGACGGAAGATGGGGAGGTCGCCGCTGCCGTGAATTACGCGAAGGTGTACACCGCGGCACTTGAGCTTGGTATGTGCAGCTGCGTTCTTGGGTCGTCGTGGTATTCATTGGGATCGTCACAGGCAAAGATCTTAACCCCGAACGCGACATGCAACCAGCAAACGACCTAGCGCTCATGAGCGCTCAGGCATTCGTGAGCGCTTGGAAGATATCAGGTATGGCTAAGCATTCGCGCGTTGGCCGCCAGCTGACGCTCGTGTGTGCAAGGAAACCCATCGCTCCTCCTCCCAGCCGTATGCATCCTCGAACGCGCCTCCGCAAGCAGCCTGAAATCATTCTACATACGTCTGCACCTCGTACGAGTATACAACCTCCTCGGCTGCGGCGCCTCGCTCTCCGTCGCGCACTATTTGGCGATCGGGAAGGCTACTGCGCCGGGCAGCATGTCGCATGACAGTATCGGCTACAACGTTCTCGCGCGCGCGAGCACGTTTGCGTTTGCTGAGGCGGGCAAGGAGGCCGAGCCTGTGGACGGCGAGGGGTGGTTGGCGGGTGGAGGCGCCGCGCGGATGATGCAGCTTTGTGCGGAGACGACGCAGATGTACGACGAGCAGGTGCCGCAGGTGCGTCAGGGCCAGTACTTCGTGAAACAGTCGCTGACAAGTGTGCAGGTTGGCGAGACGATCGCGGCGTGTTTTCAGGATGAGAAGTACAGCCAGGTAGGTTTCTGTCTCGTCCCTTACACCGTTACTGTTCCTGATAATCCTGGGCAGATCCAGGAGCTGATCAAGTTCGAGCACAAACTCGACCGTTCGCTCCAACGTGACCTCAATATTTTCGAATACGCACGCATGGCGCTCTTGTGGACGGAGCTTCCTAACGGCCCGACGCTCGAATCGTTCGAGCCGGAGCTTCTCGAGATAAAAGCTATTCTAACACGAGGTGAGCGCACGTCGTTCTCCTCGCTCGCACGCTCATGCGTTGCGTTATAGTTCAGTCCAGCAACCGCGACTTTGCGGTGCTGCCCAGCTTTCAGCCGTTGCGCGGGGAGTCGTTCGAGGCGCAGACGTGCATCGGTCCATCTAAGACGCCCGGGGTATGTCTTTCTTATCACCACGTTAACGCGCGGATTGTTGACGCGTTGTATTGGTGTAGGCGGGATGGCTTCGCACGTTCGCAAAGATGTATCTGCGCGCGCTTGCGACGCCCGAATTACTCAAAGCCAAGCAGCCCGGCGTTCCTCTGCTGGCCGAGCTTGGTGCTGCGCCGCCGGAACCTGACAATACGTGGGACGAGTTCATTCATTCAAATGTGGATCACGAGATGGCAGAGGTACTTACAATTCACGATTCAGCGAGGTGGATTGACGGGAACCGGTTCTAGTTGACGCAAGACGAGAAGGATCTGATTGTGTTCGTTGACCAGGTCCTTACATGGGCTGAACCCCGCGTTACGCCGTCTATGACGACTCCTCCGGCCGACGACGAGGAGCTCCAGGCCATCGTGAAGAGTTTCGATGGCGAGTAGATGCACTGTCCATATTCTCTTCGCATGCTGACGAACTTTTGTAGCCGCCGTCGCTCGCTGCGAGGACCTGTTAACCAGCGGCAGCGCAGTAGATGTTAAGATCTTCCACGCCGTCACGCTCGTCCACGAGGTTCGCCTTGGAGCTGCTACGCGAGTACGCTGCTGACCGTCGAACCAGCGTTTTGTTCTCTTCAACATGATCTTGGGCAAGCTTTCCGGCACACAGGGGTCATCTGCTGGGAAGGCTAAGGCGAAGAAACCATCTCGTCCGGTGCGCCCCATACGAACAACGTCTGTCTACTCTCCTGACCTCGGACAAACAGGCCGCATTTCGGGGTATTTACTCGCAGCTACGGGGAGCGCTGCTGCGACTGCCTCCCCTACTTCTCGAACGCTCTGAGAAAGAAGACGGTGCCGCTCTGGAGGCGCAGTGCGACGTGATAAAGGTATTCTTTATCATTCTCGAGTCCTATACGTCCACTAAGCCATGTCTAATCCATACACAGGACTTCGTTCATATTCCAAGCGTCGTGAACCGCCTTGCTGAAGCGCGCAACCTGGCGTATGTGGGGCTTGGGCGTGCGATTGCTTCGATACTTGCGTCTTGAAACTCGTGACGGCTGTACTACCCATGAAATCTTGCTGTATCGATAGGAACCTTAAGCTTGTGGCGTAGACTTGTATGTAGATTGTATATTCTGTATCTGTACTGAGACTATAGACATGATCGTCAAGCTCGAGGACGGCAGAAGCAGGCAGCACAGCGAGCTTCGTTGTCCTGCTATCGAACTACTCGCTCGATTTTAGATGGTTCAGTTCATCCAGTTAACGTGGGAACTACTGGTTCGTTACGTTGCGCCGGCATCCAACCGTCAGTGTGAGCATCGCGGGATCAAATGCTTAATTCCTCAGTCGGCGGTAAGTGTCCGAGCTTACTTCCTGCCTCTTGCCGGCGATGTTCAACGCGACGCGCAACGCCGCACGGAACCTTCGCAATCGCTGGGAGGCATCCAATGACTTCTTTGCGCGCGTCGCTCCATCTGCAGATGCCCCGGTCTGTCGTTCGCCTCGCATTCTGCGACGATCAGCAGTATGTCCTCCAAGCCAGCTTGAAAGCATGACCCACGTCGCTCACGCCCAAGCAAGGTTTTTCTTGGCATTTCATGTGCAACGGTTACTAGCGCCGCATGGCTAGCCAACGAGATCGAGTACCGCGAGTTGCAACGATTCGTCGCCGCCGGGGCAGCGGAAGGGCCTCTCCCACCAGCGGTGTGGAAACGGAAAGTGCAACGCGAGGTGAATACATATGTGTTTGAGTTATTTGCATGCCACTCAAAAAGTTTCGAGAGCAGGCGATCGCGGAATTTGGGGAACGCTGCAAAGCGACCTTGCGGCTTCCTCTTGCACTCGCAGGGCTGGTCGACTCGCCAATTGCTCTGGCGGATTGGACAGTGAGCCTGACCGACGAGGCGCGCATGCTGTACGGCCTTTACGCTGTGAATGCTCTCGTCTTTGCCGTATCACTCGCTCCCAGAGGAGCTACTCTTCTCGCTCGATACATGGTTCACTCAGGCTTATCAGGCAAAACGTACACAACTTTCACTGCGACTTACACGTACGTCTCTGTCATGACTTCAAATTATGGACTGCGACTTACTCGTAGATTGAGGCATGTCGGACTGCTCCATCTTGCTCTCAACATGGGACCTTTGCATCTCTTCGGTGAGTCAACGTGCCGATCAGCCCGGGACGCGTTGCTTATTCCACCCTTGCAGCCCCAACGTTTGGCTGGATCGGACAACAAGACGGACCATGGGATTATCTCAACACATGTCCTAAGCTCATTGCCTTTTGGACCGTCGGTTCGTGACCTTTTTCGCAATATGGTTCTGGCTTCCGCTCATAGACATCTCTTCAGCTGGCGCCTTCGGTGCCTTCGTTCCCAATATCGCAGCAGTAATTCTTCAACGACGCGGCATCCAATACCTTCCTAAATCCGCTACGATCTACAGTCCCCTACCTGCTGTGGCCCTGGCTGCCCTGCACCCGTCTGTTGGGGCATCCTCGGCTATCTACGCTCTCTTGACAGTGCAACTCCTGCGACTCGAACCTAGACCTGACTCTCCATTGGGCATCACGCCAAGGCAGCTGCTAGCCGGAGTATTGCTGTCGCAAGCGCTTGCTTTACCGTTCCTCAAGTTCGGCGGGGCCTCGAGTCACTTGTGTGGAGCTTTCTTTGGATATGCTTACTACTCCTGGGGACAGCGCCTCTGGGAGTGGACTCGGAGCGTCGTCGGGAACCGTAGCACGGTCATTTCAAGAGTCTCGCCCACAGATGCTGCGCCTGACCAGCAATGGGCTGTCAACTGGACACCTAGACGTGATTGACGGAATCTTCGCGACAAGAAGGTGTATCCTCAACTGAAGCAGCACATCAAATCCCACAGCGGCGTTATTGGGAGCTGGCCTCCACGCTCCCGTTGTGGGCCGCTCATGCGCAAAACTTTGATCTATGGCTGGCCGCGGACGACGACGATATCTTAGACTTGTACAAATCCGAGATTCGCCGTCTCGACGAGGAATCGGGCGAAGACGGCGCTCTGACAGAGGCCATCGAGCGGGGACGGCACTAGTACTGTCGCCACTTTGCTACGACGCTACTTGCTGAACCTCGGGACGTGCGGCTCGCCGAAGAGTGGCTGTCGCAGCACCCCACGGGCTCTGAGTCGTGCGGCGGATACTCTCCATTCGACTTCTTGGGCATTTGAGCTGTGGCCCTGGAACTATAGTTAGTGTATGAGATGTCTTATTTAGAACTTCAGTGCTACAAGCACGTTGATGTACATACGCAACTTTACGCGGGTGCCATGCGAATGGTTTCGGGCCTTACGACTCCTCGAAGACATGCTATTCCCCCATGGCCATAGGATAGCGATCTGTACAGAAGCTTCAAGTTTGTCCCTGTCCCAATGACAAAGTAGCAATGCAACGCACCGCCAGCGTGTGTACGCGTACGGTCCCGAGACGCGTCCCTTCAGGGGCCCTTTCGAGAAGAGGAGACTAGGATCGGTGGGCCTGGTCGGTATGGCTTCACCTCGGTCCCGGTTACGAACTCGAGCGCCGATAGTGAGACCAGTGTACACCGCCTAGCAGCTTGTGGAGTGGTCGGCATGACTGCACGACGGTCCCGTGCACCGCTGGAGCGAACGGCTGGCGGCAATGCGGTCCAGGGGAACTGAGAAGTACGGTAGCTGAGAGGTCCCTATGGTATCGTTGCTTCACTCGTCGCATGAGGCGAGGGTGGACGTGCGGAGAAGAGTGAGGAGTTGGGTGATACCAATTAAGGCCTCGTTCAAGACCGCCCTCTCGATCAAAGCTCCATGGCTTCATCTGAATAACCCCATCGACAGCGTTCTGAAGAGTCACCGAACGGGAGCGCATGGAGACAGTGGCGGGAGCGAAGTCTGACGTATGATAGCAAGGGGTTTGTGTGGGAGTGTTGAGTTCTCAGCTCCCAATCGGTGGCCGGTCTCGCCGATGGGAGTTCGGGGCAGTGTGTCGACAAGGGGACAATGGCCGATCGGCGTGGGAAAGTGGTGGCTCAACAAGCGTCTACACCGCTCTTTGGACGATTGGTGGCAGAGTGAGGCGTTGAAAAGAGCGCGTCGTGGCCTCGTGTTGGTTGTTGTGACGTTTCCTCTGTTTTCTCGCCGTTGTCGCTTGTTTCGTTTCGTTCGCATGAGTCAAAGAGCGCAGCGTCAACAGCAGGAAGACGCGCGCGTCGACGGCGCTTACCTCCCCCGCCCGGCCCAACAACTCCCGAACGAGCCAGACGCGCGAATGTTTGCCCCGCCGGCGTCTGAATTCGCGACGACCAGCCAGCACCACGACCGCGAGCCCGCCGCCGCCTGGGACGACGCCCAGCACGCGCAGTACGACCAGTACGACTATGGCCAATATTTGCAGCCCGCGCTGCACGACCCGCAGACCGCGATGTACCAGCCAGCGATTCCAGAGCAGGTCGCGCAACCCCTCCCCATGCCGGACCAGTACAACGAGCAGGGCGTCGGCGGCAGCGGCGGCGGCGAGGGCCCCGATCAGCTGAACCTGTGGTCGCTGCAGGACGGCGAGCCCGGCAAGAAGCCCCCCTATGTGCGTGCTCTCCGCGTCGTTCGCGCCAGCTTCCAGCTCCTGACGCGCGTCCTCGCAGCCCTATCCGACCATCGTACGCCACTGCGCTCGTCGTCGTCGTCGTCGCCGGCAGTGCTGACCGCGTCGAGCAGATTCTGTGCGCGCTCAAGGGCAGCCCTAAGGGCAGGCTGACGCTGGAAGAGATGTACAAGGCGATCGAGGAACGCTTCCCGTTCTACATGACCTACAAACCTTATAGGGTGCGCCCCTCGCGGCTTAGCGCGCGTCGTGCATTGACTTGGTGACAGAACTCTATCCGGCACAACCTATCCCTCAACTCCATGTTCATCAAGGTCGCCCGCCCCATTACAGACCCCGGAAAGGGCTGCTGTGAGTACTGCACGTCTGTGCCTCGTGCTGGAGACTGATCCCGCGCGCGCAGACTGGATGGTCAAACCCGGCGCAGAAATCGGCGTCCCCGCAGGCACGAAACGCGGCCGGAAACGCGCAAAGCGAAGCAAGCGCGGCGTCTCTGAGCGCTCGCAATCGCCAGACGCAATGTTCGACCTGTCGAAGCTCCCGCCGCAAGCACTCGCAAACCCACCACCGCCCGCTCCTCTGCCACTCCCTCTGCCACCTGTACCACAGGCAGAGCCGCAGTACCCGGACTCGGCGCGCAAGCGGCTGAGCTTCAAGTACATCACCGTCGAGGACCGCGGTATGCCAATGCAAGGCACATCAGCGTACGGCAGCGGCGCCGCGGAGCTCACGCCAGGATCGTCGTACATGCTCAACGCCAGCGAGCTCGGCTTGCATAATAAGATCAGGAGACGAAAGAGCCCGCCGGTTGCGCCCTACCCGACGCCAAGCTACCCGAGCTCACAGAACAGCGAGGAGCCGCTGGAGGAGTGGACCCCGCCCGACGCGTCGTTCCAGCCTTTGCCGTCGCCCCAACATCACTACGGACCCCCATCTGCTCCTGTTCCGGGCCCGCTGCCATCGCCGACGCCGTCCCATACCGCGTATCCGTCGCCATCGCTTCCGGCACAACAGCTGTACTCGCCACAGCAGCAGTACACTCAATCGCGTCCCCCTGAGCGTTTCAATACCCCGCAACAGTACTCCCCGCCGCCTTCTCATCCACCTCCTGTACAGCAGTACTCTCCACCCCAGGCGCCGCCGTCGCAACAATACTCGCCACCTCCTCCACCCGCTCTACAGTACTCGTCGCCTCCGCATCAGCCTCCGCAGCAGCAGACATACTCCCCACAACATACTCCCCCATCCCAGCATTACGCCCAACCTCCTCCGCCTCCTCCATCTACTGCGTCTCAGCACCAGCCTCTTCAGCCGTACACGCCGCCGCCGGTTCAACGCACTGTCAGCGCGCAGCGTCCACCAGCCCCGGCTCCAATCCCCCCTCAGCGCATGCCTCCACAACAAACGTCGCAACCTCCCTCTGCTCAACCCTCCTCATCCGTTCCCCAACGCGCCACAGGTCCACAACGTACAGCGCGCCGTCCTCCGGCAGCTCAGCCGTATGCGCGCCCTCCACCTGCAAAACAACAACAACAACAGCGGACACCTTCAGCCTCGTCCTCCTCCTCCCCGCCGAAACACACGCCAGAAGAGGCGCTGCAGCACCACTACGCACAACTGCAGCGCGAGCGTGAGCGCGCTCCCCAGCCACCGACCCAGAGCGTCGTACAACGTCCGCAATTACAACAACAACCACAACCGGCCCCGCCTCCTATTCCTGTTGCCCTACCTCCCGCGCCGACGTTCGGGTCTACGAGTTTCCCGATACGGCGTACAGTACCTGCGCCGAGTGTCCCCGCTCCATCGTCGACGTCGACGTCTGGTCCGTTCACTGCCAACTGGTCGTTTGCGACGCCGAACGGGACTGGCGCCGGGACGGGGACGGGTTGATAAGTCCACATTAATGTCTTGTAGAAGCCTTCGTGTTTTCCTTGCCGTTGTTCTCATTTCTCATGTCTGCTGTTCGTGCATTCTGCATTCTGCGTATCTCCGTGTCCGGATCTCTGTTGCATCTTCCCAGTCCTCATCTCATATCATCGCGCCTGTACCAACAACACAAATGTATTTATGTACAGTACATTAGATCTCGAGCTCCCTCTTGTTGCTTCCCGCGTCTGTCTGTGTCTGTGTCTAGTGTTCGTCTCTGGATTAGTTCGTCTTGCTGTCTTGGAATACGTAATTGAACGGGAGCGTGCCTAATTCATTCTTAGTGGCGTCCTTCAACGCGGAGAATCGCGAAGTGTTGTACCTCCGGAAGTGACTTAGATACTTCAAATCGCCCAAATTCGATGTCGCCCTAGGAAGGCAGATTATTCTCACCAAGTCTTTACGTGCGGAAGTTTCTCGAGACGAGATTAAACGTGTATTATGAGACAGCCCAGTGTTTCCCCTTTGAACCCCATATACCGACATTATCTGAATCCCGCGCACTCAGTAGTTGCAGAACGGCTTGCCGGTCTTCGTACGCCCGAACCCGCGAATGACTGGTACGAGCGAGGGTAATCAGGACAGAGTAGACGACGGAGACAAAGACATGTGTACTCACCGTCTTTGTAGTCGACACGTGCAGCCGTCGCATGACCGCATGCACCGTCCAGTCTCACGCTCTCCGACAGGGGAGCGGAGTAGTCGAAGTACTCGTTCGTCGGCGCCTTGCGGTTGCAAAGGTATTGCACAGCGCTTCCGACGATGACGGCGAGCGTCGCCGAGTTGACGTAGCCGTTACGGTGGGCGAGGGTGTCCCCGAGCGCTCGCGCGGCGGTGTTACCATTGGCCTCGTTGTACTTCGCGCTGAAGCAGTGGATCTTGTCGCCCGCGGCGCGCTTCTGCGGAAGTGCAGGGACGTCGGCCAGGTCACGGCGCTCGATGACGACGCCGAGGGCATCAGGAAAACGCGGAGTGTCTCCATAGCGTACATGTGCCTATATAGAACCAAGAGCGTCATAGAGACTCCCCCGAAATATAGCGAGACCTCTGCGCTATGTGTCGCTATCCGCCGTCCATGTGCATGATAGGGACGCTCTCTGAGCCTTGATAGCAAGAGCCTAAGCAGTAGGATCCACACCCTGCATTGCTGCTATTAGGCTATAAAGCGCTATGGCTGCTCTCGCTCAATGCCTCACTTTCTCGGCTCGGCTCACTCTCTGACATCCAGATGTATGATGTATAGAATATAATGGCACGGTTTACCAAGATACGACAATATACTACACGGACGGCCCGCATCACGGAGCTCAGCGGCAAGGAGTCCAATCCAAACAAGGAGCGACACGGAATGACAGAGCGTAGCGCTCACAACCTACAAACCACGGTCAGTAGGAGACGAAGGGCAGAGACGGCGACTCACAAGACGATTGACATGTCTTTATGGCGTGTCGCGCAGGTGGGTTGTGAAGCGTCGGGTATGCAGATATTGACGGTGACCGGGGTTGGACCGACAGTATCGCGCACCTGGGAGAGAAGGATAGTATGGTGAGTATAACCAACGGATAAGGCGGAGCAACGCCAGCTGCCGAGTCGCAAAGAACCGAGTACAAGATACCGGACGAAGTGCAGGGAATAGTAGCCGGTTCACAGAGGCCAGTTCGTCCAACAAAAAAACAGTCTAAGCGAGCAGAGTGTTCGGAATCTCAAGAGCGAGGACAGCGTCAAAGGTTGCCTAGAAGTCTCGCGCACGCGACAGTAACTCAATGAAGCGGTGTAACTTGAAGAACCGATAGAGTCTTGAGGCCGCAAGAGGTGCAAGTAAGAGTTGTATAGCGGACGTAGTGGGCATGCAGTTGGACGGGGTGGGGGGAGGAAGGAGAGAAGCGAGTAAACAAGACCAACTCAACGGCTGGCATCTTTCACGGCCACCGGTCGCCGAAGGCCGGACGTCCCGGCCGCTCACCGTCTCCCGACTTACAAAGACATAAGAAAAGTCATACTGTTAAGAGACCAGAATCTGGAGGAAGAACTGCATGTGGAGTTCGTGAATGTGAATGCAAGCTAAGCCGTCCCCGCTTCCGCTAATGAGCTCTCGACAGGTTTCTTACATCGAAGCATTTTCCAGCTCATACTATTTTCGTAGTTAGAGTCTATGCTTTTGGGGATGCTAATACAGAGGGACCCATGGAAAGCGGTCATAGCGGGAAGCGCGCACCTCGATATGGTATTGCCGCTCGCATGCGCATCGTCAACGGCTGTCCTCTTTGTATGTTCCGCAAGCAGGCTGCAACCTCCGGCGACCGCCTGATGACGGAGATGATTTGCAGTGCAGACGCGGCGGCGCGTGATACGCTGAGCGACGAGGGATTCACGCCCCCGGGCTTCGATCGCCGAGTATCACCGCTATGCCCGGTGACGCGTTTTCCTGATGGGCAGACAAGGGGGTGAAGATCGGCTTGCTGTTAGTCCCGTTGACGTAGTCGTAGAGACCTTCAGGAGAGTTCACGGCGAGGACGATGCCGCCGGAGGGGCCGTCGTCGGTCTCGGTGATAAC
This sequence comes from Exidia glandulosa HHB12029, assembly GCA_001632375.1. NCBI lineage: Eukaryota > Fungi > Basidiomycota > Agaricomycetes > Auriculariales > Exidiaceae > Exidia > Exidia glandulosa. The sequence continues at coordinate 725,615 of KV425883.1, read as the reverse complement.
ATCGCCGTCTTCCGCGGCGACGAAGGAGAGCGCGGCGAGGCAGACAGCGAGGAGAGAGACGGCGAAACGCATGACTATGAGAGTGAGAGTGAGCGGTGTGAGACGCTTCAGTCGTGCGAGCAGGATCTTTTATGGTCGTGTGCGCACTCATTCGCATCAGCAGCGCTGCGGCTGTCGAGTACGCGTGAACTTGGCATCGCGCTGTCTTGCATTTGTCTCACGAGCCAAGTTAGCCACTTCCGGAAACAGACGTGGACGTCAAACCCGGTCCTGCAAATCCAGCTGCGGGATCTTGCACACCGGATAATTTACGGCCATCTAACAGCGAGAGAGTCCTCCCACGCTGTCGTACGGTTCTGATCGCCATTAATATTGCATTGAACTGCACATGGACCTGGATCAGTTCCTGTCTGGATTTGAACCTCGTCGCGTTGGTAAGTTTTTGGCCAAGTCTGGGTCCGGCTTGGGACCGTCCGGCCGTCTCTTTGATCCCTTGAAATGCGGTAAGATACCCGAAACGGTAGTCCGCGGATTGTCCGGTGGCACGCTGTACATGTCAGATTGCTCGGGAATCAACCAGCACATTACGTAAACACCGCCTGCAACTGCGGTGGGCCGGACAATACAGTATAGTATTCGGGCATCAGGCTATGCGCTGAACTCCCCACGCTGTCAGATTTTCGGTCCCGCAGCAAGCGACAAGACTCGACGGTGGCCCTGGACCTGATCGTGATACAGAACGTGCGCATATTGCTGAAGGCGCGGTTACTCTAGCTCTTACATACGGGTACTAGACGTATATTCCGAGTCAGACTGAAAGTTAATTGTCATTACAAGAGTGCCACCACGACGCAGACTCGCTTCGAGTTCAAGTCATCGTCATCTCAAATGAATAACCGTCAGTTGATGGCTTGCAGCCAACCACAACCAGATGGCGTGCTCGATGAAGTCGAGAGCGTTCTGAAACGCGTTTACTACTTAATCGCGATATCTACAGCCTCAGGATGCGCAGTGCGCCATGCGGTCTCAGCCTTGAATTTCACGATGAGGAGATACTGCGCGCAGCGAGACTGTCCAAGTCTGGGCCTGTAACTTGGCCATATGACCGAGTTGACCGATGTCGACCAGTAGCTGACAGCGTGGGAGCCGGTTACTCAAATTACTGCCTCCGCGAATTGTCCGGTGGTCCGCGGATTGTCCGGAGGCCTCGCAGCTCATTTATGTATCGCATTTGCGCACGAGTCGGAAGTCAGAAACCTGAATGGACGCTGGTCAGTCACGGTCAGTCGCCTACACCTTACTACCTTACCTAGAGGTCATAAGCTTCAAGGATATGCATAGGATCTAGATTGAGCACACCGGTTAGTTGTACGTAAGATCGCGCAGTTGGGATTTGCAGGTCCCGCGACGCGTGTCGCCACGCCTATCGCAATCTGGCAGGTCGGAATGTGCACAACAGCGCGATGCCAAGTTCGCATGCTTCGAAACGCAGCAGAGCCAGATGATGCGCGCAAATGTGGCACACGACCATAAAAGAATCTACGCCTTGAGCTGCAGCAACTCACATTCGCCCACCATGCGCTTCGTCTCGCTCCTGTCTGTCTGTTTTGCCGCGTTCTCCTTCGTCTCCGCTGCCCCGCAGGGCGACGATACCGACGTCGGCGAAGTTGTATACGAGGACGGCGACGGCCCCGTGGGCATCGTTCTGCCAGCAGGCGCCGCGGAGGGCCTCTACGAGTACAACACGACGACCAGCACGCCGAAATTCACATCGTTGGCGGCACTCGGCGTCGTGATTTCGCGCTCCCTCCCGGTTCCAGACGACCTCCCGACTCGGACACTTACGGCGCGCGCAAACAGCGTGACCCACTGCTTCAGCGCCGAGTACGACAATTACCAGGCCGACGCCGCCGTCGTCGCGCTCGGCAACATCATCAGGGACCGCGGTGGCTACGTTTACCAGGCGTCCTTCGCGGTTGTCGTCGGCAGCGCGGTTCAGTACATTTGCAACCGCGTGTCGCCCAAAGAGATCTTCTATGATTGGTGGTTCCCGGGCGAGATGAGCAAGAGCTTGGACGGCAAGTGTGGCCGTCCTAAGGCGGCGCGCTTTGATCGCAACGACGGTGCGTTCTCGCCATTTCTGCGCTTTGATATCGCACTAAAGTCTTCGTCGGTGACAGGAAAGCGCGGTTTCGGTCGGACTCACGTTGGTAAGCCGTTCTGCAACTACTGAATGCGCGGTGAAATTGGGCGCCGTAATGGCTGAGGGGATTATTGGTCTTGATAGTAATACACGATTTATTGCCTGGATATTTCGTGCCTGCAAGTAGTACAACGGAAAATGCGACAGCGAGGTACATACCGGGCGATCGAGAGCAAAGAGAAGGACGGGATCTCATGCGTCGGGCAGGACGAGTTCGCGCTCAAGCCAAGGCTGCGAAAAGGTCATATGCCCCTCCGGCTCTCGTTCGTCGTGCCAGCCGGGATACCACTCTGGGCGCAGACCAAGCGCGTCCGCCGCGGCCTGCGTGAGCCTGTATGTCTTGGGCCTCTCCCCACTGCCGAGCATCATGAAGTCACCCTCCGTATCGGAGGCCTCGTACGAGGTCGGCGATGCGACGACCGCGGCGGGATACGGAGCCTCGTGCCGCCAGTCGATCGTCTGCTTGCGCGGCGGCGGGAGTTGCTGCGCGGGGTCGAAGGGCCATTGGTCGAGCTCCTCAAGCAAAGAGGTATTGCCTATGTCGAGGTTGGCCCAGAGGACCGGTGCGCTGCAAGTCCATGAGTGTGTCATCGTCTAGACGATCTGGAAGACGCACTAGAAGAGTACAATGCGCATCTTGAGCGCGAACTTGAGCTCGCTCGAGTCCTTGTCGCGCGGTACGCGTGCACTGGGCTCCAGTTGCTCCCCCTGCTCACCGAAGTCCTCAAGACTTGCCCAGCGTTGGACGTAAACCACCTCTATTTCCTGGCCGGGTGCGTGCGCGCTGAGCACGGTCTCGTCGGTGACGAGCAAGAACGACGCGTGCATATTGTGAGTCTCTGGGTCTTCGCGCTTCTCGTGCTCCAAGACTGCGAGCACCTGCTCTGGGGTGCGACCCACGAAGTCCGTACGCGTGGATATGTGCAACCGAAGCATGGGCTGGTACTGGTCGTGTGCAGCGAGCGCGAAGTCTGTGCGGATGCGTTTGAGGTCTGCGTCGGATAGCGAGTCTGTGGGTACGGTGTAGTATAGAGCAATAGTCTCTGGGCCGAGCTGGGGTATTTTAATTCTCGCCATTCTGGGCTAAGTCGCGGTAGGGAGTCAAGACGCGTGAGCGGCAAAGTCCGTTCGCGTTTCGCCTCTTGACCTCGTACTCCTCACATGCCTGTCGCCTAGGCTATCGGTCCGCGGTGTCGTATCCTTTCTGTTGACACCGAATAGAAAACGATTAGAACGGCTTTCAAAATTCTGTATGTATCCAGTCGCGTCGCGTTGTCCTAGATTGCTCAAGCTCGTTGACCATTGCAGAGGCAAACGCTCGGGATACGGCAGCGCTTGGTCGATGTTCTCCCAACGAGGAGCACCTGCATCGCGACTTCCAGTAGAGCTCTTATGTCTTGCATGGAGTCATCTGTCTTTCGAGGATCGACTCGCGGTATCGCATGTTTCGACCACGTGGCGCTCTATCGCTGTGTCTTGTCCGGCCTTGTGGACGGATATCCGAGTCTGGAGTCGCTGCACAGATGGAAGCGGCCTCAATGCCGTGGATAACGCCGCAGCTGCTGCACAATGTTTCTCGAGGAGCAAAGCACTCCCTTGCAGTGTAATAGTCTGGCTGCACGGCGAAATTACGAACCCGCTCTTCAGATCCGTCATGCTGTACCTTTTCGCAACGAATTCTGGTCGCGTACAGCATATCGAGGTCAACGCGGCCTGTGCGAGGATTCTCGATTCCTGGCAGGCGACCGTATTCCTCAATTTGCCGCTGCTCCCTGCTCTTCGCTCTTATGGGATATACTCCATCCCTCCTCAAGACGACAATGATCCGCTCACCTTTTGGAACAACGAAGATTGGAACATTCTTCCCTTCGCCCCAGATACGGTGCTCGGCCCACGTTATCCTTCGCTATGCGAGGTTGCATTACAGTTCGAGTTCGTAGAGTGCGTATCACCCTCGCTTCCTAGAGTCAAGCGCTTAGAATGCAAACTCGACGGCATCGACGCGCTCCTATCGATATTGCATGCTTTCTCGGGCCTCTCCGTCCTCGAAATCTCGATATCTGACTCGTGGGCAGTGTCAGAGGACCCGGAGGACGACGTTCCCCTCATCACATCAGACACACTTCCGGCCCTTAGGTCAATTCACGTCGTAAACGATGCATGTGACTTCGGCGGGTTCTTCCACCCCAGGTCGTTAAACCATGCCTACCCGAAGGAGTACTTGGTCGAGTACGAGTCGTGGCCATGCGGCAGCATGGATCGTGAAGACGTCATGGCGTTATTTGCGGACGTGCATACTGCCACCCGCATAGTTTTCACCTACAGACACCGCCGCGTCTCGCTGTCCGTTCGAGATGGCCGCGACTTCCGTCGAACGATTCGCTTCCCTCTCGACTGCGCATGGAACGCGCAAGGATCTATCGACCTGCGCCAATGCTTCAACGAGTTATCCACCGATACACTGAAGTTCATCGCGGTGGACGCGGAGCTCTGGCGTTGGTTCAGACGATTCCTGGGGCGTATTCCTAACCTCGAGCGACTTGTAATCTTCGTTGGCAAATCCGGCTTGCCGGAGATGAGTCCAATCTACGACAACCAGGCCCACATTCGCGGTGGGCCCGTCGTCTTTCCGTTGCCGAATTTGTCGAGTCTTCGACTCGTCGAGCTGCGTGCAATGCGAAGGACGCGTGTTGCGGTGACCGTCGATAAGGTCCTAGCCCTCTTGGAGACCATTCCTGGGCGTCCGACAGTGTTGAAGCTTACCCGCATAAAGATGCATCACATTGCTGCGAAATTGTTAAAGATCTACGTGGGAAAGGTAGTGTTTGCGTGAACTGGCGATCATTCACGGCTCAAGAGCGTAGATGTATAACTGTATAGTTATGTGTAATCTATTGCTAGTGGCCGGATTGGTATATGGACCATCCAATGAATGTGCGAGATGTAGAAATACAGCCGCCTTATGTGACTGCTATGAGACGAGTCTGTGGATCGGATGAGACGCAAAGCGAAGTACAGACTTAAGACGTACTTGCCGTCTACCTCCTGAGAGGAGGTCACTCCGCGAACCCCCTATCACACTGTCTAGATTCACTACATAGGGCCCAAGAGGCGGGGCGGGCCTCTGTTGTCGGGTCGGGTCGGAGGTCAGCAGGGGTTTCAACAGGATTCACCAGCTAGAGCTTGGACGTTCACCCTCTGTACAGTATATATACATGAATTGCGGCGGCCGGTCAATTTACTCGCGTGGACTCCTGAGAATTTTTCCGGACTTAGAAACGGGCAGAACGCTCGCGGTCAACACGTGCGGAAAAGTCCGGTCGTGGTTCGCCCTTCGTCTCCTGCCATCATTATAAAGGCAAAAAAACCGACTTGTTGTTGTCCTGTCCTCTGCACGTGTCGCTACTGCTTGATAGTGCACTTCTACGTCCGTGACGCGCTGTTAGGTACGCTAAACAACTTCAGTCGCGTCATTTGCGAGAACGCTGACCACAGGCCAGCTTTCAGGCCCAACCACACCATGCCTAGCGAGATCGCTCTGCCACGCCACCTCGGGCCCATTACAAGGCTTCCTGTAGAGCTTCTGGGCCTTTCGTGGACCTCTCTTTCCTTCAAAGATCGACTTGCGGTCTCGCACGTTTCGAGAGCGTGGCGTGCCATCGCTGTTTCTTGCCCGGCACTCTGGACGGACATACACCTATGGAGCCGCTCAACAAGTGATGATATTTCATCTTTCACGCACAACGCAGCCGCTGGCGTACAATGCTTCGCGCGAAGCAAATCGCTCGCGTGTCGAGTTACCTTCACACTGCACGGCGAGGCTGTCGACCCGCTCTTCCGGTCCGCCATAATTCACCTCCTCTCGACGAATTATACCCGCATCGATTCCCTAGAGGTCAACACCACGTGCTGTAAAGGCATAGACAGCTGGATGAGGGATATATTCGACAACCTACCTCGTCTTCCGTTCATGCGTTCTTTACATCTCCACAGCATCCCACGCTTTCTCGACCTCGATACGCTCGGTGTAACAATGGATGACTTCGAGACGTCGTGGTACTCCTCATGGGGACACCCTTTGAAGCTCTTCGCACCAGACACAGTTCTTGGCCCACGTTTCCCATACCTTCGCGAGGTATCGGTGGACGTCCTGTTCCTTGAATGCGTATCAGCTCCTCTTCCTGGGGTAGAACGTGTAAAGTGCTACATCTACGCTATGCGTTCTCTTGAACGCGTCTTGCAGGCATTCCCATCTCTTTCGAGTCTCACAATCGTCATCGAGTGCAGTTGGTCAGTGACGGACGTGAACGACATGGCCGAATCGATGATTGACGAGTCGACCGCTCCAAATCTTGTCGCGCTGCACGTCACAAATTGTACGCATATTCCAGGGCTGTTTTACCATCCCAATACTCTCGGTCACGCCTACCCCAAGCGATATTCGACTCAATACCAACACTGGCCGCACAATGCTTCGGATTGGACAGAGGTATTCGAGATCTACGAAGATGTGGAAATGGCTCGCCAGATGTCCTTTCATCGCCGTCACCGTCGACTTTCCCTTTCGGCAAAAGATCCCCGCGGCTTCAGTCGAACGCTCTACTTCCCCGCCGACTCGGTGTCCAACTCTCAAAGATTTCTCGACCTAGGCTTCTTCTTCCACTGGATATCCACATCGTTGACGTCCATCGCTGTGGACGCTGAGCTCTGGCGTTGGCTTGGACGCTTTCTAGAACGCGTCCCGAGTCTTAAGCGGATCGTCGTCTTCGTTGGCCGGTCCGGTTTACCTAACATGTACCCGGTCTGCAACCCCGATTCATTCCATGGACTCACGACAACCGCTTTGGTACCTGCCACCCTCTCACGCCTTCAAATCGTCGAGCTGCGTGCGATGCGGGGCACGCGCGTGGCTGCTACCGTCGACAAGGTCATAACGTTCATGGAGACGGTTCCAGGACGTCCTATGGTCTTAAAGCTGGTACGCATCAAAATGCATCCCATCGCTGCGACGCTGTTGAGTGTCTATGCTGGAAAGGTTGTGTTCGCTTGACGATCGAGTCTTGGAGCACATCAGTAAATCCACCTTGCCGCCTGTGTATACAATACAAAGGTATCTTCGCAACCTCTCCGTTAGTATAGGCACGTGAGGGGTTGATGTTAACATCATGTGAGCGCGGAGACGCTCTTTTACCTAGTAGCGCGGTCGCGCATGCGAACGAAGCGCAACCGGCGCAGCTGTAAGTTCTCTTTTGGTTCAACTACCATCCCGGCGTTCGTACACGACGGCTAGGCCTTGAGTCTTCAGCTGGCCGTTGACTTCGACGCATCTGAACATCGGCGACAGGCGGGTCCCACAGAATGGCATGCATATGCTTACGGCAGTCACCCCAGTCGACAGCGCGAAGGTCTCACTTCGACCCCTTCTCGAGACGCATTGTCTCGAGATTTCATGCTCCGGAAATGGGGGACTTGTCGGACACCGTCCTGCTTCGACATCGATGCATCCTTGACTCAGTCAGCCGCGGTGGGCCTCGTCCGATCAACTCGCAATCACGGCTACGTTCGCAACATTCACAGGCCAGAGGTTTTTTCATGCATATGACTGCGGTCAATATGACGTCGAGCCTCGATATTGCGACGGCGAGGGCAAAGATTGAAGACAGAACGACCTCGGAATCGGAGGCGGCCATTAGCGCCCATCATACGAGGCGATGACGCATAGCCCGTCGTCGTGGACACGGGCGTCCTTAACATGGCGAGCATGTCTCCTTGCGCCGGAAAGCCTTAGAGAGATGGTTGCTGTTTGCAAGGGCGGAAGGAGGCATGGCCCTTGGGAAAAGATCGTCAGTTTCACCAAGACCGTGGCCTCCGAAGCTCCAACTATGCAGAAGACACGCGGGCATCTACAATCCATCGATCTGAGCGATGCGACATCGTGTGCAGCTGGCAGTGCTACAGCATTGTGTCGTAAAATTTTCGAGGAGGACAAGGTCCGGGAGGGTTCGGCCGATGGCGCTTCGGCTCATGGTTGCCGGGTTATGAAAGCTGCCGACCAGGATTGCTCTCTACACGACCCGAAAGATCGGATGCGCGCGTCTAGACTAATTAGAGTAATGCAAACGCGACGCGACGCGTCTAGTAGACGGTCTACAGTCAGCGCCGATTTGGCTGGAAAAGTGAATGGTTTTTGCGCTCGGGCGCGGCATTCGTCATGGAAGTGAGGTGGGATAATGCAAGGTCGTCAAGAGGCCATGTGTAGAAGGTGCGGCGCGTAAAAAAAGCATGTGCATGTCGCGAGGCGCCGAAATTTGCTGTACAGCACTCACGGTCCGGAATGCTCGAGCGCCCGCTGCGTGAGAGAGACTGCAAGTTCAATGTCGGTGGCACCACCTAAGGAACGGGCCTGGAGTGCTACGTATACTAGATGAAGCGCGTGCAACACGGTGGAGCGCTGACTTGCACGCCTCCAATGGGAGGCAAACTGTCCTTTGTCCAATTGTGCAGCCGCCAGGGTCCGAGGGACGCGCCGACACTCTTCCGCGTGTTGGATTGACGCGTTTAGGCGTTGACTCAGCCCGGCGGTACTTGCTGCGCAGTGGGCCCGTCGCGTCTTACACGTCGCCCTTTGACATTCCTTTTCCCAGGGCCCATGCATAATGCAGAAGGTAGCTCAGGCTACGCGCGTTCCGAACTGCATGCGCGTGTTTAACGTTCAGCAACTTGAAGTCTATTTCGCAGCTTCGCAGAGCTTCCTCCGGGTTCCAATGGCAACGCGCGCACGTGGAAGATGAATGGAAAGCACGCGCGGAGTTCCCGCGGTCTGCGAGGTAACCCGCCCCCAATTCTTCGTGCATTGGGGAGGAAGCTCACTCATCGATGGGAGCTGTGTGATTATTCATGGCGTTGTTCTTGAAGGTTCTCGCGCAAGACGGATCAGCGCCAGCTCTCTTGATCCCAGGCTCCGAGGGCGGCGTCCGACATAGCAACTGCAACGTCATGACCGTCCTCGCCGCGGCCGGCCGGTAATTTTGATTCAGTAGGGTTGAGTTGGACACAGGGAAGGGAGGCGGCGAGCGCGTTTTCGCCTGCGGCTTTTTGGGAAATGATTAGATGAGCGCAAGACCCAGTGACCCGAGAAAACATGCGTGTTCGGTCCCGCGGCGGGTCTGCATTGCGTGCTAAGGGCGCGAATGGGAGCCTAGCGTGTTGTTGTTCGAGGGCCGTCGGAGTGGCAGTGACCGGCCGGCCGGACGGAGCGCGACGAGAAATTAGGTGGCTGCGCGTCCGCACCCTTGACGTGAAGTCTCCGCCCGCACACACGCCCGCCACCACGCTACACTTCCCGGGCGCTCCCAGAAAACACTATAAATGCGCGTCCGGGATGGTCCTGAAAAATCTGCTCGCCCCGTCTAGCATTTTCGCCGCATACACCCTACTGCTATGTCGCCGTTCACGCTCCTCGTCGCGCTCTTCGCCTGCATCCTCGCAGTCTGCGCCGTCGCCATCCCGGCCAACGGCACGCTCGACGCGTCGGACGCGCTCGAAAAGCGCGTTACTCACTCTGGACGCGCTACCTGGTTCGAAGCTGGGCTCGGCGCGTGCGGCAAGCAGAACAAGGGCTCGGACATGATTGTCGCCATCTCGCATCTGCGCTGGGGCAGCGGCGGCAACTGTGACCAGGTTCGTCCTTCTACCTTACGATGTCTAGTAGTCGATGATTGACCTCGACCTCTAGTGGATGAAGATCACCGCGAACGGCAAAACGGCGTACGCGCTCACCCGGGACGAGTGCATGGGCTGCGCCATAGACGCGATCGACCTCTCGGAGGCCGCCTTCACGCACTTCTTCCCCACATCCAAGGGCGTATTGTACGTCTCATTTCTCACTAACACCTGTCGGCGGGTGGCTGAACTCTCCCCGCAGCACCGCCTCCTGGCAGTTCATGGCCAAGGGCTGGCATCCGTGAACGCCCCCACGTTTTCTTTTACGTCCTTTCTTTGGTCTACATGTGTTTTTATGACCGCCTAGAGTTAACGCTTGCTTGTTGTATCCCTCACGCCCCACGTTGTAGAGCCTCGTGCGCGGCGCCTGTATTTGTTGCACCTTTTACCTTCTAGCCGTAGAGATAGGATGGGCAGCGCCGCCTTAGCTAGATAGTAGAACCGTAGCTCTAAACCCGGAACCAAAAAGAATAGACATCGAGGCGCCAGTGACGCCTCCAATTGCTTCGGAACGTCTTCTTCAGAATTGACTTCGGGGATGGAACACAGCATTTATGTCTGAATTCAGGGACTGGCATGTGGAACGTGCAACCGTCGCAAGGCAAAGTAGATCGCGATCCGCACGCAAAGTCTGACTGTTAGGTAAACTCCTTGCCAGTGCCGCCGCCCAAATATGTCGACGGAAGTGTCACTGGCATTCACGAAGGGTCACAGTGCCTGGCCATCTGCTCGGCAGGGTCCCAAAGCACGATGCTCAGATCTGCGTTTGGTCTGCTGAGCGTCCAGGTCTGCGGCGGCCCCCGATTCATTCAGCTTTCGAAGTCGAAGCCACCCATTACGCCGCCTGTACTGATGCGATTAGAGTCGTGCGATTACACCGAAGCCAACGCCAACCCTCATATCGAAGATAATGATGGGCGGAACAATGAGGAGGAGCAGCCAGGGAGTGGGATACCGCGGTCACGGTGCCGTCGATGATCATGAGTAGCAGGCGGACCGTACATCACATGACACTCCGTCAACCCAGGATATAGATTCCGGCCAATATGGTTGTGCGTGGAGTCTGGGAACGTCGGGAAGGTGCGCAAGTACTTCTCTGGCAAAGACCTTCAGTTCCGTCTGGTACGGATGAGCAAGAAGCGACACGCACTGCCTCAGGCTGGATGACCGTAGTAATGGTGACGACTGTGGTACGTGTGTTTCATGGCTTCCCATTCCTCCGGATCCGAAAGGCAAGTCCACGCCCATAGACATACCGCCCGAGGTTGACATGCCGCCCGAGTCCGACGTCGCGCCATGCCACCGCCAGTCATGCCAGATGAGTCCATGTCGCAGCCACACAAATGAGCAGGGAGGAGGGGAGGTGTTAAGGTGTTGCGCGGTCAGAGGCAGGGTTATAAGGGGCAGTACTAGTAGCGCGGCGAACGAGGCGATGTGGCCGCTGCGAGGTCCGCACAGTGCGTTAGGCAGTGTTCAAGAAGCCGGTGATATGTTGCGCAGAGAACATCGTCCGGGACGTTAAGGTCACATGTGCGCGCTAAAGCGGTTTATGTAGCTGTAGACGAACAACGAGCTGCGCACGCGTGAGGGCACAGTCTGACAGAAAGCCGAACGCTACGAATGTTGATGATTATAGCGCGCTCTTGTCGTACTTGAGAAGTTGCGAGTAATAGCAAGGGTCAACTAATGCAGGCGGCTTTTGTCTGTGATGTTTATGGTCAAGTCGCGACGAGGGCCGCTCGGCAATGAGCGCACCTTGGAACAGCATTATGTCAGCGATTCACGAGGATCATACAGCGACAACTACTACTACTACTAGCTTACAGGTATGTACACGTTCCTGGCTGTCGTTGAACTGTTCTGCTGCGTTACGCGTGCGACTAGGAACGTGCTCTACTGGGCGTCTTCCAAGCCGGGCCACGATCAGACTGACAGACTGTTCGACTGCGAGCGACGCCTGCAGCCATGAAGTCCTTGCGTACGACTGGCTCTAGCTGATGGCTGCTCTGGCGTTTGCCCACCTGCCACCATGGCCGCAGGTGTTGAAGTTGAACGTGAACTTGAAGTAACTTTACGTCGTACTCACTACAGACATTGCAGGCATAAGTGACTAACCAGTTCTGTTTCGCTGCACTACCTCTCGGGCTGGCGGCTTTGGACAGACTGCGCAGGCGAGTAAGGTCACATTTCGTCGGCCTAAGGTCATATGGGTGTCTAGGCTACGGGTTCCCGGTGCATCTCTACTACTAGTCTACGGGGAGTAAGAGAGTAAACCCGGTGATGCCCCGGAGGTCTGAGTCTGACACTTCAGCATCTGGGTCGCTGTCGCTCATAGTATCAGAGCTGGAGTCAGATCCATACGGGATATAATCTCCGTCCTCCTCCTCGTCATCTGCACACCATGTCAGGTTTGGTACGAGCTCCTCGAAAATAGTCTCGTCTTCGGGTGTAAAGTTCTTACAATGCACCACCTCGAGATGCTCGATGGCACACACTCGATCGTTACCCAATCGTGAGAGGACGCATTCTTCCAATGCATCCACCGAGATGAACGGCTCGAAACGGAGTGCGAGATGGCGTAGTCTTGGCAGATTGATGAGGTCTCGCACTATGCGGTTCTGAATCTGCGTTTCGTCGAGCTCGAGCACGCGGAGGTTGCTGAACCTGGCAAAGGGGCTGTCTCTTTGTCCCACGGGAGAATTGATGGTCATCCGTACGTAAAGTTCTTCGAGGGGCGTGGGGTCTCGAAATTCGATCAATGTGCGCCATGCAAGATCCGAGTCGTCTTTCTGCTCGAGATGAAGATGAAGAGATCGCAAAGCCGGAGTCGATAGCATCGAGAAGAGTCTATACGCCGTGAGAGCGGAAGTCCATGCCAAGGATATGCTCTGCAACCTGCTCATGGTTACGCGCCCCCCCTGCGCGCAACCCACCGGGATAGTATTGTACCCGTCGTCAAAAGCAGTCGCCCCATCAAGGATAAGCTTGCGCAAATACGGAGAGTTGGGCAAGATGTCAAGCAACTGCGCGAGGGACGGCGTTGTCCCTGGAATGGACAGCCCCCCATACGGAATACTAGCTAGAGAAAAAAAAACTAGGTTGCGGAGCACAAGTTGTTCGAGAGACGACGAGCAGAGTTCATATTCGCTCTGCCACGCAGGCACGCCATCGAGTTCAAGTGTTCGAGGCGGGAACGGAATATAGTCGAAAGATTCGTAGGCCAGCGTGATAGCAGGCGATGGGTGCTCTTCGCAGTGGCGAAGACGGAGAATGACGGTGTCGACCTTGGAAGGCGGCACCTGCATGCGGCGCCACTCGTTAACGAGGTGTCTGTGCATGTCTTTGAGCGTGTCCGCAAAGTAGGCTTCAATGAGGAGTCTCGTGCAGCGGTCGAAATGCATGACTGCCGCGGACATGAAGTCGCGGAGACCGCCTGGTAACGGTGTGTTGGAATTGTTGGATTCGGCGAAGAGGGCGCGGGACATCCCATTGATGCGTATGTCGAGACTGTGGGACTGAGAACGTCTTGCAAATACGGTAGCGCAGTCTGCTCCGAGATGCGCAGACAGTACGCTCCAAAGCGATGGAGTACTGAGCGCCAGTTGTCGACACGCTCGATTAAGGTGCGAAAAAGTAATAGCGGCGCTCATACGCAACTCGCCACCTCCAGCGAGCTCAAATATGTCGAGTAGGAGCTCGCCAGGCAGCCCGGTGAACGACATTGTGGCGGGAGGAACCAAGATGCGTTACGGCCTGTTCCGCTCAGCGCCATCTCATACGTAACTGTTCGCCCGAGAACGTCGCGTACGTAGAATTGATTGTCCCGGGGAGGGACGTCCCTTCGAGCGCCCAAGTCGGATCATTTGATCGGGCGGTCGGAACCTCGGTCGTAAAGATTCCGAGATCACGCCACAAAGCTCCGACCTCCGTCACCGTCGTGTCCGTTCGCTTCGACCACCACCCAGACCGCCCCTGACCGGGTGTGCTGCTCGCGCGCATGCACCGCGCCCATCGTCGCTGGCCACCCGCGTCGCTGGCGCTTCTGGGCTGCCTTCGTACTTGCTGCCTGCGCTAACCCTCTTATAAGCGGCAGCGAGTCGTGGACCCGGCGACGGGCAAGACGTAGCGCGACGCGCAAGGCGACACCAACCAGAGTAGCATCAGGCGCACCTATACCCGCGCGGCGGCGGCGCCTGGTCGTGACGCTGGTGCGTGGGCGTATGCACACTCTGCGTGCGCGAAGATCGTTGCAGCTGCACGCCCGCTTCGGCGTGCCTGCCTTTTTTTTCTTGCCCACTGTGTCCGCCCTGTGCACATATGTAAGACAGGATAATATACTGTACATTTTTAAGCAGTCAGGTACCTTACGTGTGCGCAAACGCCGTGACCGGCCCTCAGGCGATGAGTACGGTAGTACAGCACCAGCTCGCGAAGGATCCACACTATTCCTCTCGGATAAGGACACAGCACACCGCAAGCTCTCGTGATATTTGCAGTCTATGCCGCGTCACTAACGGAGGAACCGTTGGTGCGGTCGCGACGACTTGCTTGACTCAGGCTGTACATTAGCGCCGGCGCTGGACGTGGCATTTCAGCGCTGTAATAGTTTTCGAAGGCATTTTCCTTGTCCATGCTATCGTCGCACTTATATAATTCGCAGTTTAAGGCGAAGACCATTGTAGGGCGTCGTCCAACGTCGCGCTGACGCGTACATAATCTGTGCCTGACGCAGAAGCGCCGGCGACGGCCACGGTGAGCGCAGGCCCATTTCACCACCCGCCGAAACTTGGACTGGCGGCAGGAAGTCACGCGCGGATATTACGCACTGCAGGGGCTTTTGCGTTTGCGAGTAAGTGCTCCTCGGGCAGGGCTGGACGGTCGGTATGTCCGAGGCGAGGGCGCTTCTTGGGCGCTCGAAGGGACGTCCCTCCCGCGGCCATCAAAATCTACGGGTTCGATGTTCTGGTTCGCCCGACGGCGCCACATCTATGTTAGCATCGACTTTCATTCACAGTACAACGAGGAGGAAAGGCAATGTTCATCATTAGGCATCCATACACAGTGCACACAGCCGACAGCAAATAATTAGTACGTATACGACATGTCCTACAAATCCTCGCGCGCCTCGAGCTCGACTTTTCTGCGGTCAAACACCGCTCGGCGATCGTAGAAATGCTCCCCTGTGCTATCTCGTCTCCTGAGTCCAAACTGCGCCCATATGTCAGTGCGGGTTCGAATGGCATTACGTGCGTACCGCTTGGCAGTCGCCACCGTCCCAGGCGTACACCTTGTCCTTGGGCCCGACGATCATCTTTGCCTTGTGCAACCCGTGCCCGTCC
>KV425883.1:549249-689226 GCA_001632375.1 Exidia glandulosa HHB12029 | reverse complement strand
CGGACAGTATAGGCTCGAGCTCCAAGCTGGAGACACGCTCGTAATCGTCGGCAGCGTTTGTTGGATGCATTCGTCGCCAAAGAAACTTGACTAGAACGACAAGCAGAGCGTCGAGTATCATGGAAGCCGCCATGAAAGCTCCCCAGTAAGGCAGAACGCCGCAGAGGACGATGAAGCTCGCGCGGTACCACGGAAATGCGAATTCCCAGACCCAGTTTCCACCGCGATCCCACCAGTATTTGTGCCAGGCATAGTCGTACAGATAGTACAGCATGCCCAGGTGCATTGCGACTTGGCTTAATGGCCGTAACAATTCTCGCCAGAGGTATGCGGCGACGCGAAATGCAGGATGTGGGCTGACGACGGCGTCGAACACGCGTTTGGATGCTTCATAGCGTGCCAAGAACTGTGAGCGCGCCGGCGCTAAGTCGTCCCAGGCGGTTTCGACGCGTTCGCGTGCGCGTCGGACGAACGACATGGGGAGATGCCAAGAAGCGACCGGAGCGGTGGGTGACGGCTGCAGATCCAGGGGCCTGAGATTTGAGCGCGGCACCGGCACGGTGCAATCAACACTTTTGCACCCTGGGCCCTGGCTGCGCCGGATCCACTGAGTATTCCCAAGACAAAGTCCTAATTTCCTTGGGTCCGCGGTGGCCCAGTTTTCTTGAAAATTAGTGTAGAAATATTCAGAGCTCATTGTTACTGTCCCTCGCAGTCCGCCCAAATCATTGCCTACCTGAGAGCTTCCTCCATAATATTCTATTGCCGGGTTCATGACCTGAACATGCGCAGCTGTCGCCGCATTGACATAATGACAGAACTCCTAATCGAGGGATCGGGATCGCACCTGCATCGCCGGAGACGTCTCGATTGTCCAGCACCGCTCTCAGCATATCGAAGTTCGACTCGTGCTGAGGAGTTCGATGAAGGCTTAAGGCCCTCGGAACCGCTCACTCAGGAGACGAAGCTGGGTGTTTTCGCTAAGACTTGCGCAGTCAATTCATCGCTGTCAATGTTGATGTGTGACGTCGTCCACTCTCACGATCCACCTTCATCTGCCAATGGCATAGGATTGAAGATCACAGTGTCCGACGTCAGCTAGAATGGGCTTCTACGACCGGTGTAGGAGGCTCGGTCACTCCACGGCCGAATACCCAAAGTAGCAATGAATAAACCGCCTGATAGGGACGTAGGGGATCGCAGTGCTCGTGTTCTGCTCCTTCTGAACTGCGTGCACCTTGCTTCCGGCGAGAACTGAGTAGGTGACGTAAACGGGCAAAGTAGCACGATGATCGTGACTCCGACTGTGTAGAGAGAAGAGTCTCCTACATTATGAGACAACACTTTCCACCGTGCGAGTCTGCCCTTCGTCTACTGTGTGCAGCCGAAGCATGCCCTCCGGGCACAGTTGGTGGGACAGGAGCTATGCCCGCCAATGCAGCATCGCCTCCGTGGTGGTGGTGATGGTGGTGGTGTGCAGCTGCGATATGACCGTCAACGATATGTCTTGCGTTCGAAATACTCTACAAACCACCTCCTCCGCCATCCCCGCCGCCTCCAAAAAGGCCTCCTCCTCCGCCGTCACCTCCTCCGCCCGAAAAACCTCCGCCCCCACCGCCATCTCCTCCTCCTCCATAAAAACCGCCGTCAGCCATGATGTTTATAAGTCTCCAAGAGTTTGTGAAGTGCGGAAAGTGAAGTTGAACATCATCGCTATCGCGGGTTATATAGGATGGTCAAGTGGTGCATGACGCTGTCGGCGTCTTCCACAGCGTTGTCAGACACTGCCTCCACGATCCCGGGCTACCACTTCACAAAGCTGCGGAGTGGAGACGTAGCGCTCGGGAGTTGTTTAGCTGTGCATTTGGGCTCGTAAACGACGATTTCAAGAGATCACCTCACCCGCTTGGATCGGCCAGTCGCCTGCGAAGCTGTGGTCACGAGCAGAGAGCATATGGCCGCAATGTAAGATAGTGACAGGGCTGCCTCCCAGAGCAACGGCTGCCAGCAGTGCTTGACTTCATGATAGTCTACGATGCCATTGCTTCCGACCGCGATGAAACGTATAGTACCTGAAGCACTGGCAGAGCCTGAAAGCAGAGAAGTCAGCGCAAGTTAGTACACTAGGAACTCGCGGGAAGCAGGCCGTATGTTCTTGACAATGTCGGCGCTGACTCCGAACCGCATATCGGTCCGACCATTCTGAACATCGTTATAAGGTATGCAACATTGCAGCGGCACAAGGATATTTCGCTTCAATCATGACGAGCCCACCAGTGAGGTAAGCGGTAGGATGAGCGGATGAGCGAGGCCAGGTTGGCGTTGATCGCATCTCCAGCATTCCTGACGCCTTACCGGAAGACGAAGAGGGAATCATCTTTGTGGCGTCTCCCACTGGGGATCAGGACAACGATGACGAGCCAGGACTAATTGGTGCGGAAGATGCTCTTCGTCCTCTGCTGGGTGCGTCACTGACCGAGATTTCCGCCAGACGAGCCGGAGACACTCCAGGAGGGACCGGTCCGTCGTGAGTAAAGTCGGTCCGGCGAGCGAGCATAACTAATGCCTTCAGATGATAATCCACAGAGTCAGAGGCGCGAGCATCCACACCGTGACTTCAATCAGCGCGGACCAAGCCGTGACGCCAAGCATCCTGTCCATCTCAGACAGCATAAACGCTATGGACATCGTCGGGACCATCGTGACGAAGCGCAGATTCGGGAGCTCGCAAGACGCTGTGCTATACTGGAAGAAAGCGTGCTCGTCACTCGGGAGGCACTGGAGATCGAGAGGCGCGTCGCGATTCGGCAGGAGAACGAGCTGAGAAGCCTTCTCGCGCAGACCGAAGAACGAGCTGCGAAGTGGGACGCGTCAGAGGCATTTGGAGGTGCTACTGGCGAGCCCGACGGTGAGGGTAAGCTGTCATGTGTTGCCGTAGAACTATCAAGTCGTGCTGACGAGTTTATCTGCGCAGAGATTATCATGGCGTTTCACCAGCTGAACGGAGGGGTGCTCGATCTCTCGTTGACCATAACGCGTGGTCTACACCCAGACGACCTCGGTGTGGCTCTGCATCCCGCCAGCATCGAGATATTTCTTCAGCGAAACATCAAAACTCACCTATTCCTCCGCCCCATGCTCACGCTAGCTGCGACGGCGGGAGTGACCGTGCAGGATGCGCTGGTCCCGCTGTGCCAGTGCATCATGCACTCCTTCTTGGTGGAGTTCATCTTCTGGCCCTTCTTCCCCGGGCTAGTCGGCGAGCAGAACGAGTACTTCTACAACCTCCGCGGGAGAATCTACGCGCAGGGTGAGCGCTATATCGTCCATGAACGGCTCACCAGCTGACACAGCTTTCCCTACAGAGTCGCAAGAACGCGCAGGCCGCTGGCGCGCCATCACATACCGCGCAGCCGCATCTGCGCGAGATGACCCCGCGCTCGCTGCGCACATCGCAACCCAATTCTTCACCCTCCTTGCGGACTTGTTGCGCGCCGTGCTACCGCCTGGTAATTTCTACGCCGCCGAGCTCTTCCCGAACCTCATCGGGCGCACCGCGGACATCGTCCTCTCCGCGATCAGATGGCAGGATACGGCGCGCATGGTGTACACCTCGTGCGACTACGAAGTGTTCTTTCCGGTACCGGAGATGCAGGTTTTGGACGACGAGATGCAGGCCGTGGAGCTCCCGACGAGGGCGCGCGACGCCATGGGAATGGAAGAGGGTGCGCGCGGCGAAGTTGTCCTTTTGCCGATAACCCTAGGTCTGCGCGCAACGCGAGGCCGAGGGGTGGTGTCCACGAAAGCTACCTGCACGGTCATCAGTAAAGCGAGCGTCCTCGCCGTCGCGCCGGCACGGGTCGGGTGAGAGTGTGATATGGGAGACGTAGGAAAGAGAAATTGGCGCGCAGAGTAGATGAGCGAGAGACAAGCAGCGTGTATATTCCGGGCTGCGAGACGGGGGAAGCGGTGAAACTATGAGAGAACGTGCGATAGAGTGGGAGCGATGCGGAGAGCCTGCGAAAAAATACAATAGATAACAGCGCGCCTGAGCGTCCTCCATCGGAAGCGAGCAAGAGCAAAATCAGCAGCAAGAGCGACAGCGAAACATCCGCCGTCCGGTACTATCTGAGCGCGCAGAGGACAACTCCCAGCGCGAGTGCAAGCGGGACCGCAGGCGCTGATGCACCGCGCGAGGCGGCACTGGGACGCCCAAGCACGACGGGCGGCGCGCTGGGCACCGGGATCGTCGTCGTGACCTCGTGGCCAGACGTATCCGTCGTGACAATCGTGCTCACCGGCAGCGCGACAATGGGGATGCGCGTAATGTTGAACGGCCGTAGTGCGGGCGCGTACGTGCTCGTCCCATAGCCAGAGGTCGTCGCGGGTTTTGGCACGTTCGTGAACAGGTAAGGCGGCGTCGTAAAGGTTGGTGTTTCGAGAAGGGAGTTCGGAAGCGTCGTGGGGATGACGGTGAGCGAGCCGTCGGTCGATGCGTCTGCGCGCACGGGATTGGGTGTAGCAGCAGATGAGGAGGTGGTGGACGAGGTGGTTGTGGTTGTGGTGGTAGACGTAGTGCTCGTCAACCCCTGGATAACGTCGTGCGCAGCCGTGTTGTTGGCAAGCGAGTACAGCCCGATGAGGGGCGGTTCCTTGCCAACGATGCCGTAGCTCAGCACCGTATATACCGTGCGCAGGAACGGCGCTCCGAGTGCCCAGTCGATACCGTCCGGGCTCGGCGGCGTCGCAACCGGCCAGGAAAGACATATGCCTTCGTTCCCTTGCGCCTCGCCGATGAGATAATCCTCAGGTCCTAAGCTGAACCGTTTTCCTCCAAAATTGAAGTGCATCTGCGCAGTGGTGTCGCACGGAATGGCCCAGGTGCCGTCCGCGACGATTCTGCTGTCCTGGATCGCGTCGAAGATCTGCCCTACGGCAGAATAGGGGCCAAAGAAACCATCGGTACCACTGCGAAGATATTAGGCATTTCAGATTAAAAGCTTCACGGAAAACTCACACATCGAGCAGCGCAAGTGACCGCTTGCCGACCTGAGCGTACGTCGGTGTGATATCGATCGAAGTCGTGTCGACGTCGACGCTGGAGAGCTGCAGCGCCCAGTGCAGGTGAACGGACGACGTGTTTTCTTTGGCAAAGTGACCGAAAGAAACGACGTCGTGCCATTCGACAGCAGGCACATTGTTGACCACATCTGAATCAATCGCGCCGAGCGACAGCGTTGGCGTCTCGGCTGCGAGGTTGACGCCAAAGAGAGGGTACTGCAACTGGCCCTCCTGTGCGAGACGCTCCATTATCGGCGGTGCTAGACACACAGTTCAAAATACGTCAAGGGCGGGGCAAACGTGCATACCATCCTCCACTGTTTGCGCGATGGAAGAAAGACGCGGGAAGCCGAAGCCGAGTACGCCGCTCACGCCGTCCTGTCCTTGTCCAAACGAGACATTCATGTGCTGCACGAGACCGAATGCCTGGTTGGAGATGGTAAAGTTTTCGAGCACGAACGTTTCTCGTGCAATGAAGCCCTGACCACCTGAATGGTGTCAGCTAGTAGCGGGCTGTTATGCGGAACGCACCAGTCGTGTCCGCATAGGATACAGCAAATGCAGTTTCGTTGTTGTCTACCACGACGAGAGATGGGCTGTGAAAGTCGAGCGGGTACGTCGGCAGCTTGGCCTCTTGGGCTTCGGCGCTCGAGGAGGCGACGACCCACGAATCCGACGACCCCGTGTCGATACCAACACGCAGGTTGACCTGGCCAACCTTGACGATCAGGTTGTACGACCTGTAATGAAAATGTCTGAGAGCTTCAAACCCCAGTCAGAAGAATACGCACCCTTGGGCAAATTGCAGCTTGTCAATACCGGTCTGCCCGCGCCGATGCAACGACGACGGGCTCTGGCTCGAGCTGGCGACCAAGCTGAGCGACCGACCACTGGCCAAGGGAAAGTCGGGGATCCTGCCCGCATGCAGAGCGCCGTCGACGCTAGCAGCGGCGACCAGCGCGACGACGGCGAGCGCGCGGGCTGCCCGGGTCATTGTGAACGAAGTAAACGGAAAGGAAGGAGAACAAGGAGCGGCAGATTGTTCAGGTCCAGCGTGCGAAGTCGAGTTCCAACAGCCAGCGTGCGGGCGCAGTCATGAGCAAGTTGGGAGCCAACAATCGGGGTCTGTCACCTGGCCGGCGCAGATCACCGGCACCGCCCAGAATATCCTTGTCGTCACTCCACAAACTCCTTGGCCTCCTCACTGCGCCTCCGGATCTCATACTTACCTCCCTACAGATGAATCGCAGCGCTATGAGGTTGGAATAGTTTTCGCAGTTTCTTCATCGCTTCGGCCACATACTCCTGGCCAATATTCTCAGCGCTCAACGCTTCAGCAGTCATCTCAGCCGGCGGATGTAGAGTCGAGTCGCAAGCCAATTGTTAGAGGACAAGCTGCTCAGCGAGCTCGCCGCAACGATGGCAAGATCTACAAGTCTACACTACGCGCTGAAGCTCTGAAGCCTTATTGAGAGTGAGTATACATTCCCTCATCGTGAACTTCATGTAGGTGTCAGGAATTTCTTGCGCACGCGAGGTGTCGACCATCCTTACAGTCAGATCCTTGCGCTTCGAGGATCGGAACAGGCCGCAAAGCGTCCTGGCTTTCTCCGCCACAATGTCGCTGACCGAGTTGCCTGGCGAGCTTCTCCTGGACATCTTCGAGCTCGCCGCTGGTGGTGGTCACTTGCGCATGAACGACGCCATTACCTTTTCGCACATCAATCGATCCTGCCGACACTTCGCCCTCAATACTCCATACCTCTGGACCGTATTGTCTGCACATCTTGGGGCGGAATGCGCTACCGTTTTTGCGGGACGCGCGGAAACTTTGGGACTAGACATACGCATCAATAGCTATCGGGCGTACAGTATTACCTTCGACCCATTCGGCGACCGCAGTCGTTCGACCGACAATCTTGCCAACTTCATGGACGCGGTATCCTCGCATTTCGACCGTTGGCACAGACTCGTAATAGACGTCGGCTCAGAGGAGACGTTTCGACTCATACACGACTATATCGACGGCAAGTGGCGCAGCGCTCATATAGATGCCTTGAACGTCGATGCCGTCGTTCTGCGTGTCGATCGCATTGTCAACCCGCTGCAGAAGCCGGACTACAAGGCGTTCAAGCCCGTAGCCTTTGTCCCTCGGTCGCTCGAGCTGGATGGTATTCCTGCATGGGAGAACAAACTCTTCTCCTCGCGTTTGGAGCACCTTGTGCTGCGTAACCTGGCAGCTCCGTTTTATGCCTTGAAGACAGATCCTCGCTCCGTTCAGGGAGGCACGCCATGCCTCTCAGACTTGTCTACCATATTGCACGAGTCGCCGAATCTGCGCCAGCTTGTCCTCGATGGTTCAGGTCCGCGTGACGACAACACCACTACCATGGTTCAGGATGAACGCATAGTTATGGCGAAACTTCACGCCGTATCTTTGGTTTGGACTCATGCTCCTATGGCTTATAAACTTATGACGATGTTATCGATGCCGGCTCTGCGGTCGCTTCATCTTCACCTCGTGCATACGGGCGATTTCGCGTGGCGCGCACTGGCCGAACTGAGGCACCCATCACCACTCGAAGAGCTTCATCTGCGCATATCCAGCACCCCTGCCGACACTCCGGCACGACGGGACGTGCCCTTCGCCAAATTTGAAAACCTCCGCGCCCTCGAGCTCGACGATACGGGGATTGACGACAGCGTGCTTCGAGAGCTCATTCCCCTCCCAAAACTTCGTCATCTCGTACTACGCTTCGAGCGGTTTATCACGGCAGACGCCACAGAACAATGTGTGCGCTCACGATTTGAGAACGATCGAGTCTGCACCATCAACCATCTCGAAGTTGTGCACTGTCCGAACGTGACACCCGATGACGAGACCCTTTTCGAGGAACTCGTACCGAACTTGGTATGGCATGCATATGAGGAGGAGGAGGACGGGGACTCAGCGTACATCCCGTATGGATCCAGTGAGTCCGATGGTTATGTACCCGAGTATTCGAGCGATAGTGACGACGATGCCGAGATATCCGACGAGGAACCTCAGTCTCTGCATGCAGAATATTGTTCGATTATAGGTCATATTTAGCGAGGAATTCTAGGGTAGGAATGTATGCTAATCGCAACATGAAATGTGCTTCTTTTCATACGTTCGATATTGTACATGCATGTGTTTCCATCTTCTCTCGAGTATCACGTCACGACTTGGGTGCGTCCTAGACACTTACGCACACCCACGACTCGGCAGCATCCACATCTCCCTTGCCAGTAAACTTTGCCTCGGAGGGATACGGACAGAGAGGGCGCTGACGCTCTACCCCGAGCGGCGCTGAATCGTTGACGAACTTCGTCGCGATGATCGTGCTGGGCGCCTTCCCATGTTCTACCCACGCCATGATAGCAAGTATCGCGTCGTGAGCAGGGTCCTCGAACCCGGGCACGCCGTGGTCTGCGCCTTGAATTAACTGACTTCCTCCTGCGATGTACCATGGCGCAGTCGTGGATCCCGCGCAATGACCCATGCCGGGAATGAGGAAGAAGCGATAGAAGTCGTCTAAGGCAGTACCTGCGGGAGCCATAGCACGTTGGACGTGCTGTCTGAAGTAGATGCTCGAACCCGTAGGAATAAGCTGGTCGGCATAGCCGTGGTAGTGAATGATCTTGCCGCCTCTGCGCTCGAAAGCGCTCATATCGAAGTCGTCTGCATTCGCACGACCGGGGTTGATCGCGTCAGCGAGCTGTACGGTCGAGAAGTCGAACTCCGTGTTGAAGTCAAACTCGGTGTCGTTGAGAAGGAAGTTGACGACCCAACCCGTCCCAGCGGGATGCGCGGCAGTACCGCTAGTGAGTGCCGATAGATCCGCTCCGAGAGCAAGATGAGGAAAGACAAACGTCTGATTAACGTCGACCCAGTCGTGCGTGAGCTCGAACAGCGTGTCCAGCTGCGGGCCCGTAAGGCAATTTGTAGACGTCGCTCCCGTACACAACAGTGTATCCGGGATGAAGCGACAACCATCGGGGTCGCTGATGATGCCGTCTTTCACGCCGTCCTGCGGGTCGCACTGACGGAGGATTTCTTTGGCAGCGGTAGTAAAGTGAGTCGCGTTCAGACGCCCTGGACCGTCGACGGGCAGGTTGCGTAGCCCAACCTCTACAGTCCACGGCTGCAGGTGACTGGTCCACCATGCTGGCGCACCGACGACGATTCCGTCGAAGTCGTCCGGGAACATCTGGACCTCTTTTAGGCCCTGTCTCCCGCCAGTCGAGCAACCAGCGTAGTAGGAGTGGGCAATAGGTCGGTTATAAAACGCCGCTGTGAGACGCTTTCCGAGCAGCACAGACTCGTGCATAGCTCGGAACGACCAGTCGATGATGCTCTCGGGCTGGTTCAGTGCCCACGATGCGTCAAACCCACCGGCATTGTGGCCGGTATCCGTGGACAGGGAAGCAAAGCCGTAATGAGAGAAGATACCCATGTCTGCCAGCGCAATTAGAGATGCAAATGGGGGCGCGAATGCGCTATGGTTGCTCAAACATACCCGGCCAGTTGATTCCTCCCGCAAATCCTCCGTTGCCGCCAGTCATAATGCGCCCGTTCCATGCACCACGGTCTGTGGGCAGGAAGAGCCCAAAGTTGAAAGACGAGTCCGCTGACGAGATAACGTGCACAGTGACCGCGCAAAGCGCAGGGAGGCCCGTAGCATTCGTCGGGAACTCGAGATCGTCGCCAGGTGCGCTACCAAATGAGCCATTGCGCGGAACGTGCACCACGGACACAAGAGAGGCATTGGAAGGCAAGAGAGGAGTGAACGAAGAGGCAACACAGTCGCTCGTAGCAAGGACTGGTTGCAAGAGAAGGCTTCCGAACGCTGACATCGTCGACTGCGTCCAGTGCGTCCAGTGCATGGTCTAAGGTGAAGAGGTGTAGGCAAAATGGTTAAACGAGACGGGGCGCATCGTCATGTGCCACGGCGAGGAGAAAGTGACCGAAGAATCATGACGGCATCGCTATTGCCATTGAGAGTCGAAGGCTCGAAGCTTGGAGACTCGGAGCAATGAATAGCCACTACATACCCAGCTATATACAGACCACTCGAAGTAGACGATTCACGTCTAGGAGACGTCAAGATCAAGCGTCAGGAGCCGACCTTGGCACCAAAGCGCGGGATTGCCGTCAAGACTAGTACTGCGGGAAGGTGTCGGCGAGATGCCGGTCTCTGCTTCCAGTCTATCACACGCGCGGTAAGAGTTCAAATCGCCGGGTCAAAAAGCGCCGTACACAAGGGTCAAGTAATTCAAAGCATGTTTGATTAAGCGCTTGTCTTTGTGTACATACTGACATCAGTCAATTCTCACTCATCGGGCACTTGGCACAGTGGTAGCGCGCTTGCTTCGCATTGAAGTGATTGCATGAGGTCGAGAGTTCAATCCTCTCAGTGTCCATTTTTCTCTCGCCTCCCTTCGTGCTTTTATTTCCCTGAACCCCGCTTGCAATGAGTGTTTTGTATCGAGTCTCTCTCGCCCACCTTTCGTTCCCTAGTGTGGTGCATTAGCCGTAATTCCACCCAAGGAACTGCTATTCCAGGTATTTCTTGCCCAAAATCGTAAAAGATTCGCAGAAACACAGATGAAGAATCGAACGAAGGAAGGAAAAATGGACACTGAGAGGATTGAACTCTCGACCTCATGCAATCACTTCAATGCGAAGCAAGCGCGCTACCACTGTGCCAAGTGCCCGTTGCTCCGGAGGCAAATTTTACGGACACCATAGACTGGTCCGGGTGCCCATCACGGCGCAAGTGCTCCCATCTCGCCCTCTACCGTGTGCATGTGCATGTTTTCCGACAAACGCAATTGCGTCTAAAGTGTATGTAATCTACGAGTATGGAGTGGGGTGGGATGCAGTCTATCGATGTCTACAAAATGTCTACTCACGCGGCAGCTCTGGCGGTTGCGCCAGTCCTCGCGCCGCCACGCGCTCCGCCACGCGCCCCGCCACGCCCGCCACCACGCCCACCACCCGGTTGCTCTCCGGGAAGGGAGACGACGAGGTTCAGATTGCTCTATAGAGGACCATGGTGAGCATTACAATGACGAGACGCAGCGATACGAACTGACCATTTTGCTAAGGCCCATCTTACCAGCGGCCTGCTTCTTGATAGGCGGCGGGACGTTGCCAGGATAACGCAGTGTGTTGAATACGTAGTCGTTGGCCATGTTCTGCGCAAAATGAGTTCAACATGACGAGGCGAGGCGGGTGGATATGAATGTGACGCACGACGACTTCCACTGGGGAGAGTTTCGAGAACTTGTTGCCTGTAGCGTACAACCCCAGAGTCGCCGCATATGATTTTGTCTTCACGCTCGTTTCAACCGCGCTGTCCATCGCAGAGTCGACAATTGAACGCAGCTCCCCCGCGGCGTTCAGGATATCGCGCTCCTGGGGGTGCGGCTTCAGCGGCATCTCCTTCATGCCCTTGACCGACAGGAATCCTTTGTCGAACGGCGCGAGCACAAGGATGCCGTAGCCGTCAGTGCCTGCGCGTGCAGTCCGGCCAAGACGGTGTCTGCAAGTCACGCCTGTCAAAAACTAGGCGCACGCGCAAACGAGATGAAGCACGTACACGTAGTCCTCGCCGGCGGCAGGCGGACCCATCTGGATGACGAGCGTAACGTTCGGGAAGTCCATCCCGCGGCCGCTCACGTCGCTGGTCGCCATAACACCTCCCTTCGTCGCGCGGAACCCATCCGACGACTTGACTCGCGCGCTCATACTGAGGCGCGAATGTTGCTCGTAGATCTTGATCTTCGGTCCGAATGCGTTCTTCTCGTCGAGCCCGCGCAGGAGATCGCTCGCGAGCTCGGCGCCGCGCGCGGTGGGGTAGAAGGCCATGACCTTGCTCGCCTCGCCGTGCTTCGCTATGTCGGTCTTGATGAGGTGAAGCAGGATGGGGAAGTGTTGGTCGAGGGGCGCGGTCAGGTAGTGCTGCTCGACGTGCATGTGCGCGTTGATCTCGCCGGGGTCGATCGTAGAGACGTGCGCGTGGTCGGGGAGGAGAACCATGTTCTTGATGTCCAGCACTGCCTTTGGCATCGTCGCGGAGAACAACATGCATTGGCGAGGAACGGCGCTGCGCTGAGGGAAGTGGCTTATAATGGCGCGGACTTCATGCGAGAAGCCCATGTCGAGGAGACGGTCAGCCTCGTCCAGGACGAACGCCTGCAGGTTCTGGATACGGCTCTTCATGTCCATGTTGGCCAGGTGATCTTTGACGCGACCAGGCGTGCCGACGACAATGGAGCAGCCAGCGTCGAGGTTTCTGACATCTCTGTCGATACTGGACTGTGTCAGGGCCGGAAAGACGATGGTATCGCACCACGTACTTTGTTCCCCCGATGAGGGTGCAGATAGACAGCGAAGTGCCCTTGATGAATGGTTCGCACTCCTTGGCTATCTACACCGGAGAGGTCAATGGTGTAAAGGGACACGACTGCGCGACACACCTGCAACGCCAATTCACGCGTAGGCGACAGGATAAGAGCACCGACCGTTCCTTTCTTGGGTGGGTTCTTGAGTAACTTCTCGAGTATAGGCAAGAGGAATGCGACAGTCTTTCCGGTGCCTATCGCTCGCTGTTAGAAAATCTCCGTCGTTCAGCCACTCCCGCGCACCTGTCTTTGCCTGGCCAAGAAGATCCTTGCCAGTCATTGCAACCTATACTCTCCGTAAGAATATAGCTACAAGGTGTGGTAGCGATGCACGAACATCGATAGTCTGGGCCTGGATTTCAGACATGAACTCCCAAGGGACGCTCTGCTTGACGCGCGGGGATAATTGCGTGTCGGCAAAGCGACGGTTGGATTCGTAACCAGCTGCTAGTCCTGAGGTGGTGGAGAATTCTTGAGCGCGAGAGACGCCCGAAGAGTTGGCGACGAGCGTGTCCGCCGCAGGGCGTGCGACGGCGGCCTGCAGCAAACCCGCGCCACTGCCAGGGGCAGCACCGCGTCCACGACCACGACCAGGGCGAGAACGTCCGCGACGCTGAGCGCCAGACTGGGGCTGACGGGGCTCCGAGTTTTGCTGGGGTGCGGACATGGGAGAGACGAGAAAAAGAGCGCGGTGCTGGGTGCTCGCGGACGCGGAAAAGGCGCGAAGAGGGCCGTAAAAGTTGCTGCCGACGCAGTTTCTGAGGCCTTGCATATAGACCTGTCATTTGAATGTAAGCGCCCGCGTATATGGGTATCAAAATATTACCTTTCAAGGGAAGAGGAGAAAGAGTCGCGGAAGGTGCCGGCGCGTCGCAACGCGTCTTTCATTACGAAATTCTTACTTTCCGGTCTTACTCCAAGTAACACCCGTGTAAAGGCCCCTCTATTCCCGATTCGAGGCTGCACCGCAAGGATGGCCGATCGCCTATCGCCGCTTGTCACCGGGGGCGTGGAAATTTGCGTCTTGGCCTCTCGCTTCGACTCAGGAACATGCTCTCAGTCGTTCTACTGCTCGCTTGTAGCATTTCTGTGCGCGCGGTAGTCGTAGCGAGGAGTCGGTGTCTCGTACAATCGCTGGAGCTCGCGTTCCTGACACGCGGCTGCTCCAGATCTGCTCGATGATCCTGTCACGTTCGCGGCAACAACCTACGACTTTGTCGTCGTAGGAGGCGGTACTGCAGGCTTGACTGTGGCGGCTCGGTATGCTGTATATGCTGCACCCGCTCAGACCTCTCATTCTTCGGTCAGCCTCGCGGAAGCCCACTTTACCGTCGGTGTCCTTGAAGCTGGCCAATATCGACCAAATGATCCTGTCATCGATGTTCCAAGTGCGTAACATCGTCCCGTACGATGTTGTTCTGACGCCGAGGGTTCGCCAGAGAATTTCGGGACTGCTGTGGGCAATGCCAACTATGATTGGATCTACGCGACGGTTCCGCAACTCAACGTGAACAACCGCTCTATTCGCCATCCTCGGTACCTCAACCCCCACCCATTTCCTTCCTTTCTCTGGAGTCTTACTCCTTATACAGTGGGAAAGTCCTCGGTGGCTCTTCCGCAATCAACTTCGAGATGTTCAATCGTCCCGCGAAGCAAGAGTACTCCGCTTGGTCCGCGCTCAACTTGGGCAAGGGTCAATGGGACTGGACTGGTATCCTGCCGTACCTCAAGAAGAGCGAAACGTTCACTCCTCCAAGACCGCAGGATGAATTTCCGACTGTTTCGCTGAACCGTCGTCGAAGTGCTCTCCCGGCCCTCGTCGATGAGTACCTGAAGTACGCTCGAGATGTACTTGGAGAGAGCGTCGTATCCCTGGTCGATTTTGTCTCTGCTGGTTTCGACGACGCTTCCCTCGTCGTAGACGCTCGTGACGACCCTTTCCACGGTTTTGTTGGTCCAGTCAAGGCTTCGCATAACGAATGGTATTCCGACGTTGCGAATCCATTCATCGCGACGATGAACTCGCTTGGCATCTCGACAAATGACGAACCCGTGAGTACTGTCTGCAATGGTCTCCTTGTCTGCTCTGTCGCTCATATGAACCGCAGGACTCGGGCAACAACATTGGCATCTACAACTGCCCCGCCTCAGTGGACCGCTCTGCGGGAGTCAGGTCCTACGCCGCCCCAGCATACTTTGCTCCCAACTCAGCCTCTGCAAATCTCGTCGTCTTGACAGGGGCACAGGCGACAAAAGTTAACTTCGCAGCTATTGGTACGGCGTCTGTCGCAGCGAAGTCTGTGAACTTTCTCTCCGGCGGGACGCAATACACTGTCCAAGCGCGTAAGGAGATCATACTCTCCGGAGGCGTCTTCAACTCTCCGCAAGTCCTCGAGCTCTCGGGTGTAGGAGACAAATCGCGCTTGCAGGGCTTCGGGATCGAGAGTATCCTTGACCTTCCGGGCGTAGGAGAGAACTTGCAGGATCATGCGATGGTCCCGCTCTCGTTCAAGCTGACCGATGGTCACCATACGTGGGGTATGTATTGAACGATCTCGCCTATCTGTTATTTTCTCATCTGTGCGATTGCAGATGAGCTGCGGAATAACGCGACGTTTGCTGCTGAAGCTGCAGCTCAATAGTTCGTCATATCGCTGGATATTCTAGCGCGTCTAGCGAGGGCTGATGACATCTTGCTGCAGTGCCGCGACACAGAATGGAATACTCGCATCGACTATCAGCGTCCTGTCCTTCTTCCCTCTTCAGACCTTCCTCAACCAAACGGCTGTTGAGAGTACCGTCTCCTCGCTCATCTCAGACCTGACTCAGTCCATCACTTCCTCGTCTGCCCTGCGAATCCTCCAGAACGTCGTTCAACTCGTCTGGCTGCAGAACCGCCGCATCCCGCAATTGGAGATCGTGATGATCCCAGGTTTCAATCCCACTGGCACCGTCACTGTCCCCACCGCCGGGACGTCATATCTCACTGTGGCCGCTGTACTGCAGCATCCTTTCAGTCGGGGATCGGTGGTATGCTCCAACTTCGTTACGTACAATCGCCCAGGCTGAGGCGTTTGGATTACAGCACATCACAAGCACCGACCCGGTTGCGAAACCCGCGGTGGATCCCAACTATCTGTCCGTAGCCTTCGGTATGCGATCTCAGACTGTTTCCAAGGGCTGTATACTTTCGCTGTGCTGAACGGTGCGATTTTAGACAAGGCGGTTCTTCTCGAGGGCATCAAGTTCATCCGCAAACTCGCAAGCACAGAACCACTCGCTTCGCACATAGCGTCATTCAACGACCCGCCAGCATCGTCCACAACCGACGAACAGCTTGAACAGTACTTGAAGCTCGGACTGGAATCTCTCAAGCATCCAGTGGGGACGTGTGCCATGGCACCGCGCGAGATCGGCGGCGTTGTATCGGAGCAGCTGCTCGTGCACGGGACTGTGAACCTGCGTGTCGTGGACGCGAGCGTTTTCCCGTTACATATTTCGGCACATGCCCAGAGCACGACGTATGCAATCGCGGAGAAGGTACGTGTTGTACATCAGCTCATACGTATACAGCACTGACTGACGGTTGTTCCGCCAGGCGGCAGATACTATCAAGCTCGCGCATGCATGAGACTTTTACGAAGTGTATTCATTGATACGATGGGGTTGACAGACGACGGATACATTTCATTCTACATGTACGAGTTCACGTTTTCGCGGACCTCCTGCCAGTGTCTACAAATCCAGTACGATTCGACCAATCCCCCGACTCACACAACTCAGCATCGCGCCCTCCTCCTTCTCCTCCTCATTCAATCCCGTCCCCTTGTGCTCCACGCGCCCCGCACAAACATCCACCCTGCACGTACCGCAGTTGCCCACTTCGCACGAGCTGTCAACCTCGAAGCCCGCGGCCTTCAACGCATCGAGTAGCGTCTGCGTGGGCCCAACTTCGACTACCTTATTGCTCTGCTTGAGCTCCGCCGTGAAGGGGTCGCCTGAGGTCGTCACGGTAAACTCCTCGAAGTGCAGCGAGGAGTCGGGCACGCCAAAGGATTTCGCTGCAGACTTCACCCCATCCATAAGACGCGAGGGTCCACAGCAGTAGATATGCGTGGCAGGGTCCGCGCGGCCGATTACGGCTGAGAGGTCGAGGCGTTGAGCGAGAGATTTGTTGTATATCTTCGCGCGGCTGCCAAAGGCGCGGAGCCGATCTGCGAAAGGGACCTCCTCGGCGACCGCAAAGTGCAGTTCGTACCGCTGGTTCATCTTGTCGAGGTGTGTGAGCGCGACGAGGAACGCTGTAATACCGACGCCACCAGCGAAGATAATGTGTCTGTCGGCCTCTCTCGCGAGGGGGAAGCTCGCCGTAATGCGTCCTACAGTCAGCACGTCGCCCACTCGCGCTTCTTCGTGCATGTACTTGGAACCGCCGCGACTCCCAGCATCGAACGCAATGCCGAGCTCGAAGCGCCGCGACGTCCCGCCCACAACCGAATATGCGCGGACCAGCTTTCCGCCGAGCTTGAGGCGGACGTGGCTCCCGGGCTCCACAGGCACGACGTCCACGCTGTCGACGGCTTCGAGCACAAAGACACAGATTCTGCTGGTCTCCTTGCGCTTCTCCACGAGGCGGTACTCGTTCCACGTATCCATCTTGTCGCCCGCGCCGCCGTACATACGCCCGTCCTGGTCCTCGGCCATGCCCTTGTCGAGCCGCTCCTGGAACCTGTCGCGAATTTCGGTGCCGAGCGCGGGGAGAGCAACAATCTGAGTCATCATAGGCGCGTTGTTCTTCTCGAGGAAGAGGTAGAACATGACGCGGGCGACTGTCCACTCCGGGCAAGGACGTTCGAGGAGCCGTATCGTGTCGCCGGGGTTCACGACGCCCGGCGTGAGCACGCGGTAGAGCCAGCCGCACCGCAGAAGCGTTTGGGTACGGTTGGCCATGTTCTTGACCTCGAACCGGTGGTTGAGCTTGTAGCATGGGCTGCGAGGCTCGCTGACTTCAAGGACAACTTCGCCGATGGCTACTTTGTCGCCGATACAGATATTCGTTTCGTCGAGCTCAGCGCTGAAGAGGTTCTCGCCGAAGGCGCCGGGCTTGAAGAGGTGCGCCGAGGCGGGGAGTTCTTCTTGCCATTTGGGGTAGTGTGATGAGGAGTAGTGGTGCACTGCTTTGTCGGGGCTGCGGTGAGGTTCGTAGGCGTGCTCGTCGCCGAGGACGCCGCCTGTAGTAATCAGGACAGGGCCGCTGAGGGGAGTTTTATAGATGGCGGAGGTAGTACCCCTCTTGAAAACGGGTCTAACTTTTCCGATACGAATGTGGATGAGCGGGAAGGGCTCGAAGGGTAGTGGGTTTCGCAAGGTGGATGGGTCTGGGAGTGGAGGCGGAGTCCAGGTTGCGTTGGCCATTTTCGGAAAGAGCCTTGAGCTTGAGGACGCCGTTATAATCGAAGTCTTCAAAAAGCTTCCCTTCCACAAGTCGCAGCCCATCGCATTGGACATGAACTCGTCTGCGGTCCTACTTTCTCATCTACTGTATGTGACACATTCCAACTGAGCAGCTCGTACTCAACCAATCGCAAAATACACCGTCCACCTCAGGCTGCAGCTCTACATACGAGCGGGCAACTCGTTTCGCAACAGTTCTGGATTCGCGCCGTATCGGTCAAAGCCATCAGACGCAGTCGTTAGACGCAGCGAACTTCCTTCCTTCGTCTCGCTGGCGTCTGAACGTGGATTGGCGGGACGGAAGGGATAGGATGGGAGTATAATGTCAGAAGTATCGACTGGATTCGACGTCGGCCAGGGACAAGCAGAGTGCCAGTGCACCGGTACTGCATGGGAATTCATGACGAAAACTTGTTAGCAACATCTCCGATGACGAAGTATGCCGTCCTTCCGTGGGCGATAGTGCGGTGTATAAACTGAGAGGTCGTGTGCCGCAAGTCTAAGATGGAAAGTCGGGGTGTGGCTCACTGCTCCCACGATCGCCTGACGGTGAGAAGTAGTTATGAAACGCTTTTTAGGATTGTTGGACAAACTAGATAGCGCATTTAATGATGCTCCACTCCCCTGGCAGCCGCGTCGATACCTTCGAGGTACTTCAGCTTGATAGTTTCCGTCTTTGCGGCGTCCCAGTCTCGTTGCCCGATCAGCTCTTTGA
Organism: Exidia glandulosa HHB12029; assembly: GCA_001632375.1. NCBI lineage: Eukaryota > Fungi > Basidiomycota > Agaricomycetes > Auriculariales > Exidiaceae > Exidia > Exidia glandulosa. Next base: position 670,565 of record KV425883.1, on the reverse strand, counting down.
TTCGCGCCACTGTCGCATGCATTTCATCTGTGTTCCGGTCAGTGTTAACATCCCTCTAGATAGAACAGAACCCTTCAGGGACCACATACCGCGGTTTGCTTCAGCAATCTCGGCGCGTTCCTCTTCCGATTCGCACTCTTCCAGCTGCTCGCGCGAATCCATCACACTCATGACGAACTCCGGGTCATCCAATGAGTCGCGTTCCTCTGCACCGCGACCATTCTGAGCCAGAATATACTCTGCACGTTGCCGCGGATCAGACAGAGCCTTGAACGCGGTATTCAACAGAGCCGAGTGTGCGCTGGCGAGGTCCTGCGAGTCCCGGGGCTGCCCCGCCCATACATCTGGATGACACACTTGTTGCGCACGCAGGAAGGCGGCGCGCAGAGCTTTGCGATCCACGGCGAAAGGATTTCGCGCGTCAGGCTGATCCAGGAGCTGGTGCCATGAAGTGTCCGGAGCAACCGGCGCAATGAATCGACAGGCAGGGCAAGCTGGCAGAGCAGTCGGCAGAGGCGCGCCGCACTTTGGGCACGTGCGCGCTGATGCAGACAGAAAGCGTCGAGGCGTCGCACGAGCTATGCTTGCCAGTGGTGTACGAAGCCAGCTGAGCATGATGACGCGTTTTACGACTCCGCATCGCCGTTCTTGCCGCGGACACAAACGGTTATATAATCACCACTGGACATTATCATCATAATTCTGAGATATATAAGAGACAAAATACAATGCTCATGTCTCCGAATAAGTAGGCGGCGCCGGGCCATGACGACTCCCTTCGCTCTCAGGGATGAGAGAGAGCCGATGAATGGGATCGGATGAGTACATCTGAGAGGCTTTGGTGGACGACTCCGGGAATGGCGCCTCTGTACTAGCGTATGACTCCTCGACGAAGTAAACGGTGCCAGAAGGAGCACGCTGAACCATGAGGGATGAGGGTGGGGGCGCATGTAATGGGTCGATCCTCTCCTCGACCGCACGGTGCCTCGAGCGCTTCCGCCGCCTGAGGAAGATCAGGAGGCAGATTACGGCGAGTACAAGCAGACCCAGGACAATGGGGAGAGCAATGACAAGTGCGTGAGATGCTTTCCCACCGGAAGCGACCGTGGACGCTGCGGCTGCACTCGCTGCGCCGGACGAGGCAGGAAGCCCGGTGGCGGAACCGGTTCCTATCGAGGAGAGCGTCAGATTGATACATAGACGAAACAAACTCGGCTGAAGCATCCAAATGGAGCCCCGGCAAAGCTGAAACCTCAAACTGTGACGCACCTGAGGACGTTGTAAAGATAGGGGCCGTGGAGGACCCGGATGCTGCGAGAGCTGGGTCGGCAGCTGGGTCGAGGTTGACGCGGAAGTACAACCCGATCTCGTGAGTCTGAGTCGTGTTGGCGCGCACGGTGCACATTCCATGCTTCGCGTCGCCGACGCAGAAAAGCTCATACTCTCCCTTCTTGCACGGGTTAACATCGTCGTTCTGGAGGGTTCCAAGCTGGCAGGCACCATTGTTGTCGGCGCAGCAGACCACCACGGAGTCGTCGGCGATAATCTTCGGCCAGTTCGTCGTGAACATACCGAGCAGGTCGAATTGGAGGCTGTTGTCCGTTTCAACGGGCCAGACGCCGTACGGAGCAACGGTACCCGTGTAGTTCGCACAAGGGCTGCCCGAGTCGAAGCTGTCCGAGTTCAGGCCACAGACGACGCTGCCATCGGCTGAGATGCAGTTGGCGAATTCTGGATAGGCCTTGGGGCAATCGTTGGCGGTCATGATGCATCGAGCCGTTGTGTTCGAGCAGCATGGCCAGTTCAGGCCCACATCGCTGGCTGCTATGGTGTTCACTGCGGCGCTAGCCCCTGCGTCGCACGTGATGGCTGCATCGACCCTCGCGGTGGTGGCGGCGAGAATGAGGGCGTAGAGTGCGATATAAACGAGCGTGAGCCGCGAATGCCCAAGAGCCGGCCAGCGAGGGAACTGTGAAGCGTATGGGGCGTCAGAATTTGTCGCTGGAGTGCGAACACAGAGCGACACGAGCAGGACGCACTGAGCCTGAGGACCGCGACATGGTTTCAGCCCTGGCTGGTCGCGGGGCAACGATTCGCAGGGTTGGAATATAAGGTAGGGCGGTTGTGGTAAGGAGAAAACCTGCGAACGGTGCGTGCGCGTGTTTGCATGACCACTTTATCGAAGTTGCGCGTCAGTGCATCAATGATTCTCTCGTGGTTACGTTCCTGGCTAGAAGGGGCAAGTGATCGAGATTCGCAATTCACCGGTTCTGTTCCGCATGCATACAACCCGGTCGGCATCGTTGATTGCTGCCCGCGACGTCGAACACCTGGCGGCCTCAGTTGCTGTCATCGCTGTCATCGGCTGGACGTCCTGGCACCGATCATAGCACACATTCTGCGACCAGATGATAGCGTAGCTGTCTCTTCAGTCTGACCAAAAATTACCCAAGGGAACCAGGGTCGCTGATATTGAGGGGCATTCGTAGTGATGCATAGGAAAGCGATAGGGCAGTCCCGTCAGGTGAGAACAAGGCAGCTGGAAAGTCGCGCTAGGTTATGTCGAGAGTTCCGGACGTCGTGCATTATCAGGATTGCGCAGATGGTGAGGGATGATACGGACTATGCAGCAGAAGGTCGTAACGGGTCGTCATACAATGCACGTCATGAAAGCAGGCAGGAGAGACGGACTGAAAAGACTAATAAGTAAAGTGAAAAGATTCGAGCGCACGAGTAACTGAAACCCCAACCGGAAAAAGGCAGGCCTACGGCCATCGTCCAAACTGATATCATCCACGTCCATCATCGTCCATCTTGGTACTTCTGAATGAGTTCCTTCAGCCGAGCCTTGCCGAACTGAAGCTCAGGTTTGGGCGCTGCAACCGGGGCCGACTCCTGCGCCTGAACATGACGCAACGCTGCCGCTGCCCCCGGGAGCTTCTTCGGCTGTTCAGGTAAGCCAGAGAGACGTGTTGCTGGAGCGGGTCGCGAAACAGGCGACAATGTCACAGGCCGGGCGAGTGATGCGGTGCTCGATAGTGTTGGCTTGGCTGTCGAGGGAGATAGGATAGCGGGAACAGAAGTTGACTTGATCATTCGCGCTGCAACATTGGTGGAGGTCGAAGCTGGCTTTGTAGCCGGAGTAGGTCGCAGAGCGACTCCAGGCGACGAGGTCGGCGACGTTGGCGACGTGACCCGCTTCTCCCCAATTAGACCAGCAGGCTTTGGCGCTATAGGTGGCGGCGCAGGCTTCGGCGCAAGGGGAGGAGCGGCTCGTGTGGTTGGGGTCGTTGCCAATCGCGGTGTCGAAACGCTCTTCAGTACTGCAGGCGAATCGAGCTTTGGTGCTGGACCGGGGGTCGGTTTCGGAGAGGCCGGGAAGTCGAACGTCCTAGGCTTGGGACCAGGGCTTAGAGGGGTGGAGACATCCAACTTCTTGGGCGCAGACGGAATGTCGAACTTCTTAGGCTTCGGGCTCAGCGGCGCTTTCGCGGGCGCGGGCGCGGAAGCCGGGCTACCGGACGAAGCGGCGGCCCAGATAGCAGCGACGGCAGCGACCTTCCCACCCTTCCCGCCTCTCGCCGACCGCACGTCATACGCCTTCGTCTTCGGCATGTCGAGAAACGCTGGCGCGGGCTCGGCCTTCAATGGGTTAGGAGGAGATGCAGCAAGCACGGATGGCTGCGAGCGCGAGTGCACCAGCGACGTCGGACGCGCACGCGTCGTTGGCTCTGCTGCTGCAGGCTTGTTGGACGTCCACGGGTTGTCGTAAATCTCGGCTGCGTCTGCACGTGCTGGCTGAGGAAGAGAAATGCGCCTCGTCCGATACGCATCATCGCTGAGGTTCGGTGCCGACAACGTAGCGTCGCCCTTGCGCATCGTGGCATCAGAGACCCCTCTAGCTCGCCCGGACTCCTCCTTGCCCTTCTCGACACCCAGGTTGCGCATCTCCTTGACCTCCGGCGCGGCCGTCGGCTGCGATATCCGTCTCGTCCGGTCGACTTCTGCGCTTGCACGTCGATGCGCCTTAATGGTCTCGACAGTGTCGACCACAGGCTCCGGGACGGGTTCCGGGCTGACGCCTCCAAGCCAGTTCGCAATCCGTCCTTTGGCCGCCTGACGCAACCGCGTAGCCTCCTCCTCCCGCTTCTTCTCCTCCGCCTTCCGCGCTGGGTCTTCTTGCTCGCGAACCTTACGCTCTTGCGACGCCGTCATGGGCGGCAGTCCAGCGGACGACACAATCGGCACATCGGAGCCGTGTGGCCGTACCGCGGTAAGATCGATGGCAGCGTGCGACGTCCGTTGCGGGAGGCCTTCATGAACATCACGGCTGAGCCTCCGTTTATCCAGCGCGCGCTCCACACCGCCGCTGAGCTGGAGCAGCTCCTCGACCGTGTACTCGCCTTCCTTCTCCTCGGCGACGCCGCCGAGCTTCAGACCCTTCAGCACGCTTTCACTCTCAGCCTCCGCGACGCGCGCTTGAACCTTGGTCGTCCCGACGTCCGCGAGTAATCGCTTCTCAAGGGCTTCAAGACCACCATTGGGACGAATGAAGCCGCTCGAGCGCGTCGGAATGGTAAGTGTTGCACCGCGCGGCGCGTCGTCCTTCGGTGCGCTGAGTCCGGCTACGACTTGAGCCTGGGACTTGGGCACGCCACCGACGCCAACACCAAAGATATCTGTCGCTCGCGGGACGCCAGTCGATGGCGCAGTAGCACGCTCTTTGCCAGAGGGCACAGGCGGACCAGGCAACGTCTTGTCCACCTGTCCCAACGCTGGGAATCCGCCAGGTCCAGAAACCGGCAAGCTGACCGGCTTGCGATCCTTCTCCTTCATCACGTCCTCCTCCACCATCCGCTCCAGACTTTCCACGTTGTCGCTGCGTACGGTCCCGCCGGGGTTCAAGTTCGCAAAGCTCCTCTTAGGACTGAGCACAGGGCGTGGCGAGAGAACAGGCATCTCAGCCTGCATTTGCTGCACCGTCTGTCGAGGCGGCAGACCGTTGAGCGCAAGTACGGGCTTGCTTGCACGCGACGCGCGCGGCGAGACGAATCTGCGCGAGGTTGGCGATGCAGAGCGGTCACGACGCGACTGGTGCAGATTGTGCGCAATACGGGACGCACGCTCGCCCTTGCCTTCTTCCACTGCGACGGCCGCTGCCGCGGCAGCTCCAGCGTCTCCGGACAAAGGTGCGTTCGACGGAGGCGAAGGTTCCTGTCCAAGAACCCACTTGGGCACGCTTGTCTGCGAGTTGTGCCTCTGTGGAGTACTAGGTGCTGGTGCAGGGGTGATGGAAACAGGGACAGGCATAGCAGGGAGACCCGACTCTTGTCGTACCGGTGCCGGCGCGACTGACGGTGCACCGGGTGGCATGGGAAGCCCGCGAGCACCAGTGTGGTGCACAGAGACAGGATGTGACCCTGTACCGTGATAGTGGACGGGTGCGGGCGGCGGTACGTTATGCATGGACATAGGCATGGGCGGCATGGCATACGGATCTGCGCTGGATGGTCGAACGGGATAGCCCGGGATGACGGGTGCGACGTCTGGTGGTGGAGGATAGTAATATGGTTGAGTAGGCGGAGGAGGCGCAAAGTAGGCGGCCTGCGGTGGCCAACCCGGCTGCGGCGACATGCTCGGATGTGGTGCATACTGAGGTCCGGGAGACGCAAGGGGCAGACCATGAGGATGCGTGCCAGGGGAGTAACCAGACGAGTGCTGATACATAGGCGAGGACTGTCCGGAGTGCGGATCCATGCCCATGAACGGGGGACGAGGCGCCTCAAGAGGGTAGGGAATCTGCGCCGCATATGGATCCGCAGGGTTCGGTACTGGTGCGGCAAGCTCAGGAATCGCTGCTGGGTGCATGATATTGATTGGGAGGTCGAGAATTAAATCCTTGCTTGAATAAGTGTAAGTGATGTGCAACGTTAAAAAAGGGACTTAACAATCACCTTCCGATACCCAAGTTAAGCTTCACCTGCACGAAGCAGCGCACTTCGAAGAGTGGATCGGTAAGCTTGTTGACGCCCTGATCTCCTTCAAGACTCTCGCGAGGACCGCCTCTGACTCCCCGCGCTATTCGCGGAATGTCGAAGACCAAGTTGGCAATACCCTCGCCGCCCGGGACGACAGTATACTCTGGGCCCTTGAAGGGCACCGAGAGAAGGGTGTCAGAAAGTTCAAAGGGTGCAGCCTTGCCACTTGCGCCACCAGCCAAGTGCAGTCTGCGCAGTAGCGTAAGCTGGAGACCCGATGCCTGCCGAAAGTGTGAGAATGACATTGGTCGGAACGAGTCAAACGAACCTTCTTGGCCGTGTGGTTTCGCACGCTGAGCTCGACGCAGCTCGGATGTCCGGAGACACCGACGCCGCCGACGAGACGACCCTGCATCCAGATCTTGCCGTTCTCGCCGACGACGACGGTGCCGGTTGGAGCCGCTTCTGGCAACGCGCACTCGACGAGCTCTGCGTCGCGCAGATCGGTGACGAGCCGCTTCTCGCCCTTCCAGACGACGCCCACGGTGGCCTTGAGACGATATGTGACCTTGGCGACGCCGTTTCCGAAGGTGATGGAGCTCGGCGCAGACAGCGGGACGGGGAATTGGAAGAAGAACTTGGTCGTCCCGCGACGGGCAGGCCAGTAGCCCTGGGGCAGTTGTATGGGGTCCCCGGGCTTGGGGAGCGCCTCGACAGCGTTGGAGGGCGGGAGTCCCGGGCCCTGGAACATGCGGCGCGAGTGCAGGAACGTCGAGCTGGCGGTGTGGTCGCGCGAAGTGAGCTCCTGGACGGCGATGAGCTCGACCTGGATGACCGAGATGCCGAGCCCGGTGTCGGCGCGCGTCTCGACGTGGACGACGCCCTTGACGTCCTCCCCGGCGACGAACACGGTCTGCGCGGTCTCCACGGTCACCTTGACCTTGCTATGGTGCTGCGACGCATTCATGGGCTCGAGCCTCGTCGCCATTCTGAGCGAGTCCTAGACCAGCGAGAACGGTAAAGACTGTATAACGATAGACGGCCCCTCGTCGTCGATGGCGATGGCGGCGGCAGCTGGTGTGACGAATGCGGCCACTCGGTGCGAACTTTGCGCCTGTTTGGCCCGGCGCCCGTTCGCTTGTGACCCTCTCTTCATCGTCCTCAAGCCCAGGAAATATATGGACCTTCAAGAACAGTATTCACATATATCCAAGTTCAGGTTGTCGATATCTCAGATTATTCCTGCTCTGAATCGCGGTAACCCCTGGCCTAACTATGAACTTGCAAACTGACCGCATTACTACCAGCCAAGGGACTACGTCTACAGATGTCACGAGGCGAGTATTCATACTCTGATACAAATCTCTCATCATGGGAATGAGCTGATGAAGCGCTGCACCACGGCATCGGTGTTCGCCTGAACTGTCGCGAAATTCGGCGCCAAGGCAGGCTGTAAACATATCAGAGAGCGTACAAATGAAGTTGGAGCAGGATATCACTTACAGAACACTTTGCAGAGAACGCTCCAATGAAAGTCTAGATCATAATCAGCAAATAAACCCAACTTGCGAACGTCGCACGCACGTGGAGGTCAGTCTTCAATGTCGTGAGAGACTGGATGACCTTGAGCGTGAAGCCCCATTGCAATAGCGCGCCTTTGGCGGTCACAAGCTCCGGAAACTCAGTAGTCATCGTATTCGTGATGAGCGTCGGAATGGAGACGTTGAATGCGCGAGTGCAGTCTGCGTCGGCGAATGTGCCGATTGTCGTCTGCGATTCCGAGTTCGTCAGTTCGGTGCAAGGCTGAAGCCATGAGAACGTACGTTGAGGTCGGTGATGCCTTGCTTCACGGCAGTGTCCACTGCAGTCACGGCGTTCGACGTCGCCAGTGCGAAAACCTGCGTGCTCGGGTTGCTCGCCGCGAAGATTGCAGCCGAGTTCACGGCAACGATCTTGCTGCTAATCTGGATGCAAGTATCAGCATTGTATGAGAGACACGGTAGCAAAGCGAACGGACAGTAGCGATGTCGTTCTGGACGGACGTGAGACTGCGCGGAACAAGAGGAGTCGCAAGCGAAGCAGAGACGATGGCGAAGACGCTGATGACGCTGGTGAAGGAGACCATTGCTGCTAGATGTACTCTGGAAGAAGTATTGAGAGCGTCGGATGTGCTGTTGCTGCTGGATGATACAGTCGAGTTGGCCGGTCTTTTATACAACGAGCTTGGCCTCACTACGAGCGAGTCGTCCAGGCCGAGACTTTGCATGCCATAAGATCTGCGCCATTCTCTTGCAGTGTGTCGAGCAGTGCCGTGTTGGAAGACGCGCGCTCGCCGCCCTGGAGCCGACAAGGAGCTGTCAAGTGAGGTGGATCTTCGGTGACACCGGCTGCAATGCATTCACGCACATTGACAAGCCGGACGCTTCTCCGGGTGGTTGAATCAGAAAGATACAACTCGGGACATATCTACGAATAATGCAAATCCGACAGCAGGAGTATCGTGCATACCTAGGTGGGTAGGCCTTGCACCCCTTGTCATACATTGAAGCTGAGAGCAAGCTCGAGCGCCAGGTCAGGCAGCCACGTGCACTCGGCTCTTTTCAGTCCATGGATAGACAGGTGCACAGCTCTGTGTGGGTATAGAGAGCATAATTCGTGAACCAGTTGCGGGTGTGCCGCGAGGATCGGACCAGCATCAGCATTCAAGAGAGCAGACAGGTTCCGGCCGCATGCATAGTATTGTGGAAGCAAGAGGCTGTCGTTGCGGGACTTGGACGCGCAAGAGGCGGCCCGACAGCTTGTCATGCATAGGCCGCAGCACGAGGGGACCGGAGGTGGCATGGACCGACATGTAGATGAAAAGCAGGCAACGCATGAGCCAGCGACAGAACCAGAACACGAGTCGATGTGCGCAGACGGCGACACGTTTTTGCCTGAGCGCGAGCCACCTTGCGGCCGCACCAATGGGCTTGGCGAACCGTGCCTTGCATAAGAATACTGAGCACAGCTGTCCCTTTGAAAGGAAGGCTGTATACGCAGTAGACGCTCCTTCTAACACCATCGCGGGGGGAGTTGAGAGCCTGCGGAGTGTTCATTCTCCGACCGCCACCACTTCGCTTCCTACAACTTCCTACTCTGTGCTGGCAGTGACACAACGCTGGCTCCTGCGAACCTAACTGTCGCGAAGCTAGTTCGTCACTGCGTACCTATAACGAGCATTGGCCATCTTTGCTGAAAGTTGTCGTCGTATATTACTTGGCTGTTTTTCGTCCGAGTCGCGGTCAGCGCACGAGACACTACGTATGCCGATGCTGCCATATCGATATAGGGCACTCTCGTCATACGAAGACCACGAACCGACCTAGTGCGCATACCATCTGCCAGGATATCCTGTGTCGGGGGAGTTATCCATCCTCCCTCAACTCTGCGACTACGTCGGGCAACACTCTTCCCGGGCTATTTATGCAGCCCGCGAGACCCACAGCATGCCCTCGGCCTCTCGAGGGGCAACTGAGCCTAAACATCCCCCTAAATCGGCTCTCGCACAGATCGCCGGATTTGCGCTTCACGAGATCAGCCGCGCTAGGCTGGTCGAGTCGATGATGGTAGAAATGCTCTCTTCTGCACGACCAATGGTTGACGACAATGAGCTCATTCGTACGCAATATTCCTCCCACGCGGGGCTGGACTATGTCTATAATAGGCTGCTGGAGTTGAGGAGCTAAACGATTTCACGTCCTCCGGATCTCCTTGAGCTCCGAACCCACCGTTTTTTTCGGCTTTTGAGAGCCGACTCTGTCGTCAGCACCGCTCACGCGTCCAGACTCTACCGCATTCTTGATAGCAGTCCCTCTCCTCACTGTCAGTCGGGAAGCTATCTTCGCAGCAGTCGCTGTGTGCGGATCCAGCTACTAGTTTCCTCGCGAACGCACATTCTCCGAAACTTCGCCTTCAACCTTTAGGCACTCCTCGGACCGGAACTACGATTCTTAGCTAGATTCTCAGAAGGTCGAGACTCTTCGAAGGGGGTCCGCGGACATGCCCGACGGGCGCCACTTGGCTTCATCGATTGGAGATGCGTTTCCACGCTCAAGAAATTGCACACTGGAACCCCAGCTTCGAGACGTGAGAAGGATGTCTCAGGAACGCCATGCTCGAGTCTCGTCATTCACATAAGCGTTCCAAGCGATGCTTGTACTACCGCAGCCTCCGCCGTGCAAGAATCGCGGTATGCGACCGAATACGGCAGTTGATGGTGATCGCGTCGATGAAACCCCCTGACTCCTTCCCCTCGAGAGTCGTACGACCGTCTGGAGAAACACGATTGAATGCAGCATTCAGACGTCCTGGCTTGCCCCGCATGGTTCGGTCCTCCGGACGCATGCCGATTTTGTTTGCCGGTGTCATTCGAGAGGATCGTGGGATAATTTGAGCTCTGTCAGAGATCACGTCCTGATGAGCACGGTCACAAGACCCGATACACGCGACTAGGCCTCGTTCGACTTGGGATGTTGATGATCCACACACACAAAAGGTCGACATGACGCAATGCAAAATAGATTGCTCCCTGACGGCGCGCAAAGTCCTCCCGTTAAGCATCGAGTCGGGGCGGAGAGCCGTCGAGTCGATGTCGCGCAATTTGACAAGAAGACGCGACCGAGAAGTGGGCGTCGCGCGTGGCAAGAACTTGACAAAATCTGATCGCGCAGTGGACAGTGCATTTGAGATCAAGCCATCACGAGACCGGCCCCACATCCGTAACCCCACGGGGAAGGTACACCTTCGCTGCAGCTTGCTGCTCCTCCCGCGCCGTGAAGCGACGGACGTTTGGTGGCGCCGTCCGGGGCATTAGCGTCAACGCCGCTGTCACAGGGGCAACGCAGGGAAAAAGGAATTGGCGGAGAGCGCGCGCAATTCGGGAGGATCGGAAGGCTGCCAAGGTATTCAGATTGACCACGGCATCTTTTCGTTGCGAAGACATGTGGCCGGACTTGCGCGATATATAAAGCGCGCGCTGAGATCTGGGTTCTGTGGAGCTCCCTCTCTCTTGCACGCACCCCTTTCCCGTTGCCTGCTCGACCAGACCCGCTCACCACCATGACTGAGAAGTCGGACACCGCCAGCTCCAAGGGCGAGCTGAAGAACGATGTTCACATCGAGAAGGCCAACCCCGGCGAGGTCTCTCTGGTCGCGAACCTGGAGGCGTTGTACGTCCCAGACTACCTCTCGACGCGTCTTACCTCAGTCGCTCACTGCACCCACGCAGGATTCGCAACCCGTTGGCCGGCATCCCCCGCGAGCAGCTCATGCGCGACGTTGCCGGTGCGTGATATGCACACCGCATCTTGCCGACCCGGGGCGCTGACACTTGGCAGACTTCGCAAAGGAGCACGACCTCGAAGACATTCTCCCTCAGCTCCGGACCGGCGCTCTCGTCGCGCAGTCCCCGCATGACCTGGACTCTATCCCCGAGCTCGAGGCCACGGATCGCGAGCATCTCGTCCGCGAGCACACGCACAAATGGCGGCTCCCTCGACCCCTGTTTCTGACTATTGCCATCTGCTCCATCGGCGCTGCAGTCCAGTGAGTCTAGCAATGCATCATGCGGTGCTTTCCACGCATGCTCGAGCTTCGAGACTGACGGTGCCGCGCGCTTGACAGGGGATGGGACCAGACGGGCTCCAACGGTGCAAACATCTCGTTCCCGATAGCATTTGGCATTGGCGCTCCCGAGGGCGACCCCAACTACATTCGCGACCGTTGGATTGTCGGTCTCGTAAACTCTGCGCCGTACATCGCATCATCGTTCTTGTGCGTCAGATTATTCGTTTAATCGTTGTCCCGCTTTCTCACGCGGATTCGCCCTTACACAGAGGATGCTGGCTCGCTGACCCGCTCAACCATTTCTTCGGCCGTCGAGGCACGATCTTCTTCTCCGGTGTCTTCTGCTTGCTCTCCGTCTTGGGTTCAGCATTCACACAGACCTGGGAGCAGTTGTTCATATGCCGTCTCATCCTCGGTATTGGCATGGGCGCGAAGGGCTCGACCGTACCCATCTACGCGGCCGAGAACTCGCCCGCTAACGTCCGTGGCGCATTGGTCATGTCGTGGCAGATGTGGACCGCGTTCGGTATCTTCCTCGGAACCTGCGCAAACCTCATCGTCTACAATGTCGGCGCCATCGCTTGGCGTCTCCAGCTGGGCTCGGCATTTATCCCTGCTGTCCCGCTCCTCATCGGCATTTACTTCTGCCCCGAGTCCCCGCGCTGGCTGATCAAGAAGAGCCGTTACCGCGATGCATGGAAGTCGCTCGTTCGTCTGCGCCACACTGAGCTGCAGGCGGCCCGCGACTTGTACTACATCCATTGCCAGCTCGAGGTCGAGCGTCAGTACATCGGCCAGGGCAACTTCTTCACGCGTTTCTTCGAGCTGTTCACCATCCCGCGTGTCCGCCGCGCAACGCTCGCGTCCTTCACGGTCATGCTCGCTCAGCAGATGTGCGGTAGTAAGTGATTTATCGTCTTCCCCATTGCGGCACTCTAACGCACGCCCGCAGTCAACATCATCTCGTTCTACTCCACGACCATCTTCGCAGATGCCGGTGCCGACAACCTGCACGCCCTGCTCGGCTCTTTCGGCTTCGGTCTCGTCAACTTCGTGTTCTCGTTCCCGGCGTTCTTCACCATCGACACGTACGGCCGCCGCAACCTGCTGCTCTTCACGTTCCCGAACATGGCCTGGTCGCTCCTCGCCGCCGGCTTCTGCTTCAAGATCCCCAGGGAGTCGACAGCGCATCTCGGCTTGATCTTCTTCTTCGTGCTCGTGTTCGCCGCGTTCTACTCTCCAGGAGAGGGCCCGGTGCCGTTCACGTACTCGGCCGAGGTCTTCCCGCTGTCGCATCGTGAGGTCGGCATGGCTTGGGCCGTCGCTACGTGCCTGTTCTGGGCGTCGGTGCTGTCGCTGTCGTTCCCCTTCATCCTTGGTAAGTCATTATGTCTTGTATCGCTGTATCATCCTCTGACTCCTTTTACCAGCTACGTTCGGTTCGACTGGTGCTTTCGGCTTCTACGCCGGCCTGAACGTCGTCGCGTTGGTGATGATCTTCCTGTTCATGCCCGAGACGAAGCAGCGCACGCTCGAGGAGCTCGACTACATCTTCGCCGTCCCGACGAGCAAGCACATGGCCTACCAGACGGGCACGTGGCTCCCGTGGTTCGTCAAGCGTCACATCCTCATGGACAAGTCCGCCAAGCTCAAGCCGCTGTACCAATTCGACCGCACGCTCCAGGGCGACGACGTGTCGGAGGTCATCGAGCACGAGCACACCCCGCACGCCAAGTCCGAGACCGTCGTGTCTGAGAAGCCACACGACGAGAAGCTCTAGACGTCGCGCCGCATCCAAAATATCTACTTATGCAGAGGCTTGGTTCTGTTGTGACACGCTTCCCGCATGTATTCTAATGACCCTACGATGTTTACTCGCCTCTAAGGCTAGACTCGTTCATGTATCTACGAATCATTTGTACGCAACGATGATTTATCGCGGAACCTTCAACTTTCTGAGTGTCCATTCTTTGTCACGTGCATCGCGTCTTGACCTCGTTCTTTCACCATGCCGAACCTGTTGGCTCTCCCAACCAAGCGACCAGGAGCCTGGGACCTCCGCGACGCGTTCAAAGAACATATTCGACTGCACCATCCAGACACGCATCCAGACGCCTTCAAGCACGACTTGTCGCGGTGGGAACAGCTACGCGACGGCGCGCTCAAATCGCCTGAAGCTGCACTCCAGTGCGTCCAAGTCGCATTTTCCACGTTGTAATCTGCTTAAAGATACCTCAGATACCACGCCCATCTGGCATTCGCCCTCACGAAATTGCCGTCCGATGTGCGCCACAAAGTCTCTGGGTGCGATGGCGCGCTGAAGCAATCTAGATTGGCTTGGAGGTCTCGTATCGGCCAGCATTCACCAACGGCTCGCCTACGACGCACCGCAGTCTCGACTACGAACGACGCGCCGTGCTCTGGAACGCCGCGGCGCAATACGCACAGCTCGGTGGCGCGGCGGACCGATCCACCGCTGACGGCATTCGACGCGCTGCATCTGGATTTTCTGTAAGCCATAGCCGCGACTAGGAGCGTTGTAAAAATATACTGATAGTTTAGAACGCTGCTGGCGTGCTGGATTATCTACTCGATCTTAAAGACGACGACGGATTGCGCGACCCGGATCTCGAGGATGACATCGTGCGCAGCGTACGCGCCGTCATGCTCGCACAAGCCCAGGAATGCGCCTGGCAATTAGCCGTCCTCAGTACGTGGAAGTGTTACCGCCTGAACGGGCACTGACGACCCGGTATGAAGATCATACCTCGAACGGTACTGTCGCCAAGATCTCGCAAGAGGTGTCAGCTCTGTACGCATCTGCAACATCACCACCTCCTGTGAGTTCCTTGGTCTCCAACCATAACCTTCCCGATTGGGAATTGCCCTCGAGAGCACTCGACACGGCCTCACGACGACGCAGCAGATGCTGGACATGTGGAAGAGCGCACGATAGCGCTGGCGTTATGAGACGACCTCTTCCACCCGAGATTTCGCGCTGCATGTCTACCTGTGACGTCGTTGGGTGGCCGTTGCTCTCTGCACGAGCCACGTTATTATCGAGCCGGTGCAGAGGACTCGCGAGGGCTTGCACACAGCCCTCTGCGGGGCGCTTCACGCGGCCAAACGGCTCGTTTCTGGCCGCGGGCGACGGGCTGTCTAAAACGGCGTGCTTCGGGCTGTACCTTGGCGCGCTGTACGTGCTGCCGGTGTGCTCAGAGGGCACGTTCGGATCATGAACTTGCTGCACCCATCGGCTGCAGCTGCGCCAGAGGACGGTGTATCCCTGCCAACGGCGCCGTCGACGGCGAGCAGCGTCTGCACATCGGCGGCTACGACTTGCCTAGCGCGCTGCTAGCAAGCGACCCTCGCCCTAGCGGCTGGGGCCTGAGCTGCACAACAGTTCGGTGCTACGGCGCTGAGAGTGACGTCGCCCTGTTCTTGTGCGGGGCATTGCACGCTGCTCGAACATGCCTCGTTGATCGCGCTGTGCTGAGCTTTCTCCTGTCTCCTGCGAATCCTTTAACATCTCCATCTCAGATATGCGCGAATAGTGCAGACTGGGGGTTTGGGTAGACTTAATTCTCCAAAGGAAGATCCGTCCACTCTCTCAGTCTGTGTCCGTGGGAGTGGCTGAGCATCCACACGGAGCGGGGGTTCTCTATGGGGGAACTTATCGTCTTACTTTATCCTATCCTATCCTATCCTTTCTCCTGTTCAATCGCATTAGACTGATATCTGCCAAGGCTTGGAGCTCCCATGTGCAGACTAAAGCTGCCCATTTCGGTGCGGCCGCTCAATATCGCGCCAGCATGGACGACCTCGACAAGCGCAGGTGAGCAAGTATGTTCATCTTCAGCTTCATGGTCTTACTATGACTAGATATGGCGAAGAGATCGCACGTCTTACCCGTGCGAAAGCGGACGCTCAAGCAGGTGTTCTTGGCGCACGACGCGTCGCCGCCGCCGTTCTCGACGACATCAAGGTCCGCTGTCAAGTGTCAACAGCATTCACTGCTTTAGCCCTGCTCATGACTTGCAGACCCTCCTTGGAATTCTCGATACTGCCCTCACACGCGCGGAGCGCGACAACGATCTCATCTACCATGCCACTGTCCCGTCTTTCGCTTCCCTACCGCTCATCAAAGGTGCACGCCTGGCGCAGCCTGCGCCCATGCGAGATCCTGCGAGTCTTGTCGGCGGAGACGAAGGGTTGCTCGCGGGTCTTGTTCCCTGGGGTGCCCGCGTCGCACTGGGTGTGTTTGCAGCGTCCGAGTCTTGCAGTCCTCTCACATATGTACAGACGTCTTCAGAGAACGCAATGAAGCTGCTGTGCGTGAAGTCGAGAGTGCTGTTGCAGACGCGGATGCCGAAGTCGCTTCGTACGTTATCCCCCTTCTTGGTGTGGTCGCTGTTTATTGACGATGCAATGTAGGGCTTTGCGTGGGATGGGTCTCCCCGCAGCGCTTGAGGCCTTGGAACGACCTGCTGGTTTACCGCCCAGCTTGCTCGGCAAGGCGCAGCAAGTTCGTCTGGAGGATGGACCCGCGCGCATCCGCCGCAAACAGGAAGCGCTCGACGCCGTTCGCAAGGCCGACGCAGCGACTTTGGACGAGGTGCGTCCTTGCAGTCGTTTCAAGGCGTATGTACTGAACGCATCCTGCAGGCATTCGACATGTTAGATGCCGAGGACGACCCGCCACCGGAGCTTGTCCAGCGCGCGCAGGTATATCTCGGTCACCTTGACACAGCGGGGAACAGCGATGCCCTCGTGCGCGCGAAGTGGGAAGAGGTCGAAACTATGGTGGAGGTCCTTGCGTGGGAGGAGGTTCGCATTGCCAATTTGAGGGTTCCCTCCATTCACGCTCACATGTTTTCCAGAGCGACCTCGAGCGAGCTGTACCATCCAGCACCGGTCCCTCCGCCTCTTCCACCTCCGAGTCACGCGCATTGCGCGCTGCACTGGACGACCTGGAAGATGCTCGTGTACGAGTGCGCTTCATCGCGAGCACAGCGCGTAGCACGGCCGAGGCAGACGACATCTCGGCGCGTGTCGAGCGGCAGGTGCGAGGGATGGAGCGATGGAGTCGCGTCACACCCGCGTTATTTGGCGACATCATTGACGAGGCCGTCGGCCGGTACGAGGAGATGCTGACTGCTGTTGAGGAGGGACGCGAGGGGCTTAAGGACTTGCTGCAGCGCATTGAGGTATGCTGTTCCTGCTTTCGTTTATCCCTGACCCCTGAGCATAAAATATTTTGTAGGACGCCGACGAGCAGTTCAAGAACGCCCGGAAGGGCAGTAACGCCGTGCGCACGCGCGAGCAGAAGCTACGCGAGCTTGAGCACGCGCATGCGCAATATGTCGAAATCAATAGCAACCTAGACGAGGGCTTGAAGGTGGGTGTTCTCCCTGACTTTCCTTACCGATGTCGGTCTTGACGTTGCTCGTCCGATGTAGTTCTACAACGACCTCGCCGAGCGCCTTGCACGGCTCAAGACGGAGTGTTCGACCTGGCTGTACGAACGACGTACACAAGGGTGCGTGCAGTCCCACATAGGTGACAGCAAATCTTACCTGACCGATCGTGGATTCTCTCTCAGGAAAAACCCGCCTCCACCGGCACCGGCTGAGCCTCCGAAGAAGGCCAAGGCGCCTGCGTTTGGATTACCTCCTCCAGACTCGGATGAATGGGTTGACTTTGCACAGCTGAAGTTAGGGAAGGCGAAGACGAAGGCGAAACGATAGTTATTGTGCCATCATTGCACCGTATGTACCGATACAATCTCAAGAGAGGACTTTTGGAGCGAAGTGAGCACAAGCGCACTCAGGTGTCTGCCACCGCCCTCCAGCGTCATTTCCAATGCTGTGTGGTCGTCATGGTGCCAGGTGTGGTTGTGACAGGGTTGCAGAGTACTGCAAGGAACTGTAACCCTCACTACTGTGGACGACTGGAGGCTCCTGTGTAACACAGCAAGCTGCCACATCCCTTCCCGTACTTTCTTGACAATCAAAATTGAAGCTTGATGCTGGCCCATACACCGAGAAGTAGACCGCCCAAAAGCAAGGCCTGTCACGATCCTCAATGAGTGGTATCCACCAATTCCAGATCATTGATCAGAGCATTCAGATAGGTAGAGCCGACTCCGGATGTTGTGAGACTGGACCTACAGCAGGACATCCCTTTTGTTGAACCTGGGTCTCAAAATTCTTCTACACCAGGGAACAGGTACTCAGTCCGATTGAATGCACTGGAGTGCATGGTGAAGTTTCAATGATATGTGCGACAGTGAGAGGACCTATAGGCCGTGCGAATCGAAGACAATGGAGGAATTTTAATAGCACCCGGATAGCACCCGGCCGACACGAGACCCCCTGTCTTTTTGCGGAGTTTTTACGCGCCTTGCTCCTATCCCCGCCGCTATGCCTGCACAGCAGTCGTCGACGCCGGCGCCTAACTCCCGGCGCACCAAGAAGAAGCAGCGGGTTGGCAAGCCCAAGCCCGTTGAGGACGCGTTCCCGTTGGGCGAGCTGTCTTCGGCGTTGTTCAGCGTGCCCAAGCTCGAGCGGACGATTTCTGGTATTCTGCTGCGCCGTTTCGAGCTCGACATCGCTCGCCTGTTCTCGACTCATGTCTACCGTCTCTGCGAGCGCGAACTGCCCAGGTTGCTCCAGCATTTCATCGTTCTCGGCTCGCCTGGCTGGGCCGCCCGGAATGCGCGCTCCGACGACGTGCGGGACTTCTTCCGGGCGACGCTGGCTATGGACCTGCGCCAGGCGGGCGAGCGCGTCGCGACAAAGAGCGTGCTCTGGTCCTACACTGCGCTCAGACACTTTGCCGTCGCACGCGGCGTCCACATCTGCGAGAAGCGCGGCCTGCACAGCGCTCGTCTCCTGCCCCATCTCAAGGCGCTCAAGACCCATCTGCGACTGCTCGAGCATCCGTCCCAGTCGCCAGTATTCACTAAACCTCCCCATCTCCCAAGTCTGACTCGCGGTGGACACTGGCTGCCGCCAGCGCTCGAGACGCTCTGCGCCGCGCGGCCCGGAAGTCGCGCCCACGCCGCATGGTGCGACAAGGTCCGTCTGGGCTACGAGCGTCTCGCGGATTCGCTCTGGGACTGCGCACGCGAGTTCAGCGTGCACGGATACGGTCTCGTCCTGCGCGACAAGCTGACCACAAAATGGTGCGAGTGCGGCTGCTCGACCGACCATCTCGGCGAGGTCTGCGAGCGTACTGTCCGCGAGGACGAGGACGAAGCGGGCCGACGCCCGGGCAAGGAGCGCGAGTGGGACGGTCGTGGGAGCGGCGTTCGCGGCTGGAACACGGCGGACGAAGAAGACGTCTGGGACATCCGTCTTGACTTTGGCGCGGCTGCGGACGAGGACGACCCACCGCTCGACGATGACCTTACAGTTAGCGAGCTTATAGAGTGGCGCTACTACAGAGCTGAGAAGCAGAAAGAATTGGTGTGTATAACCTCCTTCCGCCTTCTCCCTCTGACCAAGAACCAGGGCAACGCAGCGTTCAAAAGTGAAAAGTATGAAGTTGCGATACGGCATTACACTCGCGCTCGCGAGATCGAGCCGGAACTGCCGCATTACTCGCTCAACCTCGCCGCCGCGCATCTAAAGCTTTCGCAGTGGGTGCAAGCCGAGCACGCGTGCACTGTCGCACTGGATCAACATCGCTCGTCCAAAGGTTTCTGGCGCCGTGCCCGCGCGCGTCGCATGCAACGCAAGCATGACGACGCCATCCGAGGTACGTGGGGCTATCCAGTTCTAACCGGTCTAACCTCTCGCAGACCTGCACGCCGTCCTCGAGCTCTCTCCCGGCAATTCCGACGCCATTCTCGAGCTCGCGCTCCTCGCATCTGAAACGCGCGCGTCCGACGAACCCTCGTGCTCGACGAGCAGTATCTTCAATCATGACCCTGGGCCCTGTGCACTTTCGGTGCCGTGGGATATTGCGCCCGAGGATGCACGCCAGCTGCGCGTCGTCGCACTCCCGCTGACTGCCGATCCGGCAGGGAGGCCGTCGCAGACGCTCGCCTGCCCGAGCTGGGAGCGCTACAGCGTCCGCAGGGTTGACTGAACTATCGTCAGACTGCGGGGGGTAAGCTTGCGAACTGCGGCGATGTACAAGTCCAACTGGGGAGATGGGGTTATGTTTATTGACCGACTGACCGACCGACCGAATTGACCGCTCGATGTGATGTGTACAGTAGTTATCTTGCTGTCGTGTACGCTGCTTTCTTGCTTGTAACGATCAGCCCGCTCCGTCTCCTGATTCCTGTTTGTGCTCGCTATGGTGTCTCCGGATTCCGCGTCCTGTCGAAAACTGTGTTTATGTCCGACTATCACTAGTACTATCGCCGTCCTTGCTCTTGCGCCTTCTGCGCCGCCAGGATCTCCTTCTGCTCCTCCGCCAGAACGCGGCGCTGGTTGAAATAACTGACCTACAACACGAAACTGTCAAGTACACTGTTCACCTTACCGAGCGAGTTACATACCCAGCTTTTCTGACACTGAGTCTCGTACATGGCGCGTAATTGCGCGCATGGTGCGTCGTGTCCTGCGCCCTCATCGCCTGGTACGAGAACGCTCGCCTCGTCCAGACATGAAAAATACTCGTCCTTTGCGGCGTAGCATTTTTCGCGCTGCGCGCGCCGCGGGGCGGCCTTTTCTGGTTGCGCGGCCGCCGTGGATGACGAGGACGAAGAGGAAGCGAATGGCCACCAGCCCATGGTTCGTGCAGGGACAGGAAGGAGCGCCGACGTATCGGGTCTCTCCGCGTCGTGGCGGACTTAGACGCCGGAACAACGCAGTAAAGCGCGAGAGTTGGAAGTACCCTGTAACTCTCCGCTGATGTACCTTCAGGATCCTCAACAGCCTTGATCACTTTCTCGGTACGTGTAGAGAACACACCCTTAGTGACGATCCTCCAGTGGACGCGGAACCTGACGCTGCGTCGTCAGGTCTTCGCTCCGCCCTTTATCCGCGATGTACACCAGCCTGAGTTCGCATCCCAGTTTGCACGGAGCATTTATCCGCATGGATTTACCTCTGTACGATGCTTCCAGGTCGGAGGTTGCGCCCCTGGCGTCTCCACGATGGGACAACACCGTACGCCGTACCTCACCGTAAATCGGGCACACGCCTAGCCACAGGCACACGTTCCCTACTGTTTATCTATGTACCCTTACCCAGTTGGAGATTCTCAATGGGGACACCCCTCGTCCTCCATAATATATGTTGAACCTGAGAAGGCGCTGAATTTGTAAGGTGTTCGCGAGTCACAAGTCGCCAGCTAGCGATCTTTGCTGCTACTATACATCTCTCGGCTTTCCTTGCAGTACGGATCCCCAGGAGCTTGCATGTGCATCCCTACAGTCGTATTGACCCGACTGATCGGCCGCAGTGGGAGTGCTTTCTGTTTACGATCGTCCGGTCGATGCAGTGCAACGAGCCATGACCAATGGGGAGCCAATTCTCGCGAGTCGCTGATCCGGAAGGCCGAGGGTATAAACTTCAGCTGTTAGTGAATGAAATGGACGCTTATCACGCATGGATTTGGAGTCGGACAGCAAGTCCACCGTATATTCTTAGAGCGGGGTTCCGCCATGATGTTATTCGCGGTAGTTTAACCACAGCGACTTATTTCGAGATGAAGTTCGTTTGTTTATTGAGCCGGGGCTCATCTCTTGCTTGTGATTTCCTTAGCAGGATGCAACTCCGAGCGAGTCTTGTGTCCAAGTTACACTGGCACGAGCGCCGAAGGGCGTCAGACTGAGCGCTACCCGGTTAAGCCCAGAGTGAATCATGGTGTTCGGAAAGTATGCCTGAAAGTATGACGAGATCGTGGTCAGTCGGGCTTGCTCAGCATTAGCCAACAAGTCCAGGTCGCATGTTCAACCGCATCTCCCTCACTTGCACCGGCGTAAAGCATCATGAACGACACTGTTTCGTAGAATATTTCTTAAGTGACGCAGCATGCGCAACTTGAAGTGGAGGCGGCCATCCGAATCCCACCGCTTTTTGAAACTTGGAGTGCACGACTGCATCAGTGGCTGAATAGGCGCCGTCTACGTATGGGAAGCAGACCGGCGGTTCACGGTGTCCTCTGACTCTAGCTTGACAAAAAAGAAATGAGTCCCCTTATTACGAGACTCTGCTTCCATCGCCGTCGTTTCAGTTTGCCGAACGCTGTCAGAGCTACGCGTTTTATGATGACCAACACTCTACTCCCGTGCTTCAGAACGACAGTGAGGATAACAGACGTACCCATCGATCTCGCCGATTGCTGCGGAGGGGACGAAGTAAGACTAGCGCAGTAGCTGCGTATGTCAGAGTCGGAGAAACGACAATCGTTTCTGACTTGGACGATCCCGCATTGCTGCGGGACCCTATGTCCGCGGACGTTCGGTTCACCGTACTCTGTTCAGGCGTGCGCGCAGCCGTGCGTCTGTATCGACAACACGAATAACCCGAAACTGATTGCAGACGCACGTGGGTAGCGAAATGGGGCCTCATCCCCGCGCTGTACCAGTGTCATCCTATTAGCCGGAGAAGGACTCAATCTTCAAGACGGATGGACAAGAGCACGCGAGCAAAAGCCCTGACCGTAATTAATCTCCATTCCTGTGATTCCACGAGACTGCTAATTAACCTGCATCGTCCATGAGGTATCAGCTGGCGGAAGCACTGTAATTGGGCAAGCGAGGCTGTGAAGAGCGCCGATTTCTGTGCTCATTGCCACGTGAAGCGATGCCTCCGACACCTTCCCTGTCAGGTCCGTGTAGCGAAGACGGTGATCCGCGGAGCGGCGAAGGGTCTCCTTCGGTAGCGACCGCCAGAGTAACCTCGCCAGTAGTGGCAATGGCGGTGACGCCCACCTGATGTGGCCGCAAGAGTCATACAGGTCAGGATGACAGAAAGGCTTCAATTCAGTGCATCAAGAAGTCAAAGACGGAACAAGGTAACCAGCTTGATAACTTTATGACCCGCCCGGCAGCATGTTGGCCGCGTCTAAGCGTTCCGTTAACTTTGAGCGCAGACGCCAGAATAATACGTCTTCCCGGGTCAATACCAAATTAATCCATAGCGCGCAGAGTCATACCGAAGTGATTAGCCGTAGAGTTCAGAATTATCTCGAGCCCGAATCCAGCTCAAGGACCATGCCCAGACATGCTCGCAATGATCCATGAGAACATGTTCATGATAATGTAACCGTACGGTTTAGCATATGTCTCCATCTGCCGCAAAGCCTTCGGGCAGAATCGCACGCCATGTTCACTTGCAGGTACGTCATTACGGGCAGAATTTCCGGGTGAGCACATGTGGACAAGCGTAACCCTGGGTTCTCTGCGTTGTTGCCGCGGGTACATGTGAAGAAAAGCGAATCACCGCTCAGCGCGCATGCAGACTGATCGATGAATTGGTCCTCGAAACACAAGTTGTATGAAGGTCTGTTTTCGAAGTGGAACAGATGGGAGACAAGGCTAAGCATCATCTCCGTCATAGTATCCTGAACGAGCATCGGAATCGAGTTGGAACTTCTAGATGTCGTTCAATCATGAGTAAGGAATGGCGACGAACAATTCCTGCCTGGATCCAGAAGATCTGTCCAGAGGATCCGGTACATGAACGGCAAGTGCAGAAGTCAGCGGATCCAATAGAGTAAAGCCCCGTATGAATAGCGGAGCACACGCCCAGAAAGGTTCGGAATGCGCGGTGGCAGATCATCGTGTTTGACGGGTGCTGAGCCGCGCCGACTCTTCTGCGAGGCACACGCCGTGACGCGTAGAGTCTGACATTCCGGCAAGATGCTTGGCCATGTGGCGCTGTGTCGGGCATCCAGGCCACGCGAGACGCATCGAGATGAGTAGGCAACGTCCATGACAAAAATTCGGAGTCGTGCAAAATTCTGGGCTTGAGCGGTGAGGCAGGAGCAGCGGTGAGCCCGGAGTGGGTGCCCAGGGGCGCTCAATACAGTGTGAGCGCCCGCGCTGTCAGTCGGGGCCTATCTAAGGAGGCGGCGCGCCAGCTCACGACAGATGAGGGCGTAAGCTGTGAAGGCCGGGCTCGGAGGGCGAACCGGCCGCGGCCGGTCAAAACTTGCTTCCTCCGCTCGTCCAGCTTCAACGGCGGTCCCTTAGCGACGCGTTTCTGGCATCGGTATCCCGCCAGAGTCGGTTCAATTAGTTTTTGACGCGTCGGGAGCAAAATTTGGTGGCAAGATGTTATACACCTCGACGCGGCGACCTTGCGGCATCCTGAGGCCGACACACCAACGACGCTGATTGCGGTGCAACCGTTCCGTGACCGTTGACGCAGGTCCCGCCTACAGATTATCCAGCACGTGGCTCCAAGATCATGATTACACTTTACGCACATACACACTCCGGCTCTTCGCCAGTTTCTTCCTTCCGTCTTCATCTCTATCCTACTCGTGCTCACACAAACGGCGCTTGACCATGCTATATAACGCACACTCAAGTATTCGTAGAGCCTATACCTGGCCTCCAGATCCAACATCGACCCGCTCTCCTACTCACGACATGCGTGCTGCTACTCCTGCCCCCATTCCTCCGACTGGTCGTCGCATCCCAATGTCTGCTGCGACACCGTTTCCCGGAGAGCAGCACGCACTACGGGCTCCCTGCGTAGACGTGTAAGTTACTTAATCGCTTAGTGGTCGCATGACTGACGAGCCCGAACGCGTAGGAATGGAGCAGCGTCATACATCGGAACCGCGATAATCGGTCACGGCGCCTACCCGTGCAAAATCATCCCTTCGCTGAATCCCGCTTGTCGCTTGTCCTCCAACGGCCAGGAAGTCGGGCACGTTGGGCGCTACGACCTGCTCCCTTTCGATCCGTCCCGGATGGAGTTTGTTCGTGCGGCTCACGGTGCTCTTCCCCGCGGGAGACGCCCAGTCCATGGCGGTCATGAAGAGGATGGGCGACTACTCTACCACGCCGTCGCCACATTCGGCAACGTACGGGTCCCAGGTCGGACGGCTGAACATCTTGTGCGTACATGCGTCTCCGTGCACCATGGACTTCGAACTGATGGCCATCAGGGGGGAGCCTATGTCCCTTTCAACGGTCGCGAATACTTCGTCCAAGACTACGAGATACTGTCAGCCATGTCATCTCTGCCGTTTGGCTTCGATACTGACACCTCTCCAGTTGCTGGCGATTCTGATGCGTCACATCGCCCGACGTCTCCTCCCGATACCACACTCAAGATACGACCCCTATAGATCTCCGGTAAACTGTATCACTACCGCTTATATGGCTGCTTTACTGTATTCTACCTAATCTTCGTAACTGTATCCTGTAGTGCTCTGCTGTCCGTATTTCGCTGCTGTCTTGCTTTCGCCTTGGTACAGTAACCTTCCCTATAATTCTAATATATCTACGTATCTAGACGTATCTACACGTAGGAATCCCACTCCTTTTTTGCGGAAAACTCTCACTTCTCGGCCGGGCACCACTGGCCGATCGACAAACATCACTACTTCAGGGCGCCGCGGATGCCCGGATCCGGGATCGCCCGCTCATCTCGGAATCCTTTCCAGATCGTCATGAGATTTCCTCGACTTCCACGTCATTACGCTGCATCTGAGGTGGAACGGCTCGAGACACTGGGTTGGACGTACTTACCCTGAACGCCCTTCCGATCTGGTAAAATCTCGCACTGCGAGGGCGATGCATATGTTGGGCGATGCCGTTACAGATCTCCCCCAGGTTTCCTTTTCAGGATGCTCCGTCCGCTCCGGATGGGATAGTCTTTCTGTTTGCCCGGGAATTGCAGCTCTCCGAACCAAAACGTTGTGACGGACGGTCATGTCAGGCACGCCAAGCGGCCAAAGTTACTCATCCCCCATCTGGCTACCTAGCTGATCAGCGCGTGCGACGCGACACTTCGACGGCGTCGAGCAGCCTGTTGGCTGATCAGACGTATGTCTATCCTTCGCGACCACCAGACAGGCATTGCCTCACCACGCGGCAGGATTCAACGATGCTTATGCTTGGTTCTAACAGCCTCACACGATGCCACTGCTTAGGACTCCAATCATAGCCTAACACTCGGATGATATCAGTCCTTACAGCTTGTGCAAGCTCCGCTTGATACCGTGATCATAGGCGCGGGAGGCAGGTTTAACATCTCGAAGGTCCAAGGATCACTCATGGGCTCGCCAGAACCAGATGCAACGCATTGAAATCACGCCAAATGCGGAAGTGGTCCCAACGCTGTCGATGCGCGACAGATTGCAGATCCAGGTGAGCCCTCCTTCCTCTGCGGACACTGTCATGTTCCAAGGGCGTGGCTGAGACGCGAGGGCGTGAATGCTTGTGGCAATGACATCTAACCTAGGCAGATGATCTGCGTATGTACGAGGTATGCAACCTGAGAGCGTTGGCCAGTCAGATGACACCGCTTCACCGTTTCACCGTCACTGCAGATGGCGTCGCTCAACGCTCTATCAGTGGGTCCGCCAGCACCTGAGAGTATACATGGTCATGCGCGGACGGCATTTCACCCTGCCTTCTACCTCAGGGTTGGGGCTGAGGCAGTGTTGCCACGATTAAAGACATGATTTATGATTTATGAGTTCAAGGCGGTATATTCCGGATTCACTGCCGATCCCGGCCGGATGCATATCTCCTTTTTCTCGCTCTTTTAACTTGCCTTCTTTCATGCTGCCAGCGTTGCGGCTAAATTGCACATGTGCTGCATAGGCCACCCTTGGCCGACTGATGCGCTGGTCTGAGTCCGTTCGTAGGCCTCTGACCTGGATTTCCGCGCGTCGACATCTGCACAGATCCAGTTCAGAGCGGGTTTCATTTGCTGACTTGGGTCCTTCCTACTTTTTCTCAATCCTGCGAGAGAGTCAAGGTCTTCCAGGCGCTGAAGCTGCGGGCTCTCGTAATCCGGCTACGTTCTAATCGGCCTCAACCATCCCCGTCGCCGGCTGCACACAGGCTCGGTCCCAGTCTAAGGCTCTCTGACAGCCCTCTACGCGGCTTGTTCAGCGCTTTATAAGAGCTCTATTTCCTGCTATCACCCGAGATTCGTCATCATGGCTGCCAACATCACCGAGGAATTTCGCGCGCAATTCACGGGCGAGATCGTGACCCCGGCCGACGGCGCGGCATACGAGGCTGCTATCGCACGTTGGGCCAAGAACGCGGCGCGCAAGGCTGCGGCGGTCGTGTATCCCAAGTCGACGGCCGACATCGCGCTCGCTCTGCAGCTCGAGCTGCCAGTCGCGGTGCGCGGCGGCGCGCATAGCGCCAGTGGCGCGAGCTCGTGCGAAGGCGGCCTCGTTATCGACCTGTCGCGGCACTTTACCGACGTCCGCGTCGACGTCGAGAAACAGCTTGCCTATGTCGGTGGCGGCGCCGTTTGGAAGACGGTTGACGAGGCTGCTATCAAGCACGGCCTGGCAACCGTGGGCGGTACTGTCAACCATACCGGTGCGCACTGGCATCCAGATTGGCTCCAATGCCCCCAACTAACACATCGTGTGCAGGGGTTGGTGGGTGAGTGCGCAAACAAAGTCTATGCTTATCCGGCGTCTGATTCTCCTATGTGTCCTGCACAGGCTGGTCCTCGGAGGTGGTTACGGGTGGCTCACCGCCAGGCACGGTCTTGCCATCGACAACTTCGTACAGGCGAGTTGCAGATCCTGCAAATCGCGATGTCCCTGGACGGTCCGCTGACGTTGCTGTCCCTTCAGGCGACCGTCGTCACCGCCTCTGGTGAGGTCGTCACGGCGTCCGACTCAAGCAATGCCGACCTAATGAACGCCCTACGAGGCGGAGGCTGCAACTTCGGTGTCGTCACCGGTCAGTACTCGGTAGCTGTCCAGGTCCGTGGTCTACTGACAGTCGACCGCTGTAGAGTTCGTGTTGCGCTTGCATCCTCAGCGGCCGACCGTATATTGCGGACCACTCGTGTTCCCTGGTGCGCCGGAACTGCTCGACCCTCTTCGCGAGAGACTCGCCGCTTGGTGGTCCACGGCTGGCGACGACGAAGCAGCGATATTTGGCGTTGCACCGGCGCCGGGTGGTGGGCCTGTGAGTGTTGCTGGTACCTTCGCCGATCACATGTTGACCCGATGCCAGCCGGTGTTCGTCTTCATTGTGTTTTACAACGGTGATGAGGATGAGGGCAAGAAGCGCATCCAGCCTTTCTTGGACCTTAGTATGTCGCGCCTGCCTTCGGAGAGCCCAACAGCTGACCTCACAGATCCTATCGTGAACGGGGCTACCACAATTCCGTACGAAGCTGTCAACGGTATCCAGGTATGTGAGGGATATCCCTCTTTCACTTGTTCTGACGACGTTGTAGAACGACGGCGTGCCGTGGGGAGGCAATGTCTACATGAAGGGCACGGGTTCATGTCGCTCCCTTTATGAAGGTTTACACACGCTGAACTATCGAACCCAGGTACCGTGCTGACTGAGCTGCTACAACCTTCCGACACCCGCCTGCGCGACCTTGTCACCATCCAGCAGGCCAACAACCCCGCCGGGGCGGTGCTCTTCGAGTTCTTCCCTCTGCACAACGTTGTATCCCGCGACAAGGAAGGCGCACACGCGTTCCGCGGACGCGCGACCAACAACGTACTATGCGTTGTCCAGTGGAAAGATGGGGACACCAAGATGGAGACTGGCGCTGGTGTACTAGCGCGCGATCTAGTGTCAACTGTGGGAGATGCAAGCGTCTCATACGGCAACTACGACGATGGTGAGTATGCCTGTAGAAGCGTAGATCTGGATGGCTGACGAGCACCAGATCCTGCTGTGCGTACCGAGTCGAAGGCCCGCCGCCAGTTCGGCGATGCGTACGAGCATTTGCAGAACGTCAAGGCCAGATATGACCCTGGTCTTCGCTTCGACCGTTGGTTCCCTATCGTTCCGAAAGCATGAACGTTTACGGTCTGACAATGTTAGGACCGTAGTAGCTCAACCACGGCCTTTTGTGCTATGTGTCGTGCGAAGATGAAGATTGTGAATTACTTGCCGATGGCGAAACCTGAACTCGATTAACGATTCGAAGATCCATCCATACTGCATCTCTGTGTATACTATCATATATCTGAAGCACAGGTCACGATGTTGTTCTCGACTGAGAGATGCATGTGAAGAGTTCGAACAAGTTGTTACTTGCCCCTAAATTGTTACTCCGGTTTACAAACCTGACTTGACACGGTCGCTCCAGCATGGCCTCTGAGGCCACGGCTGCAGCGTCCCTTACACTCGCCGACTCGCACCCGCTCGCGCCAGAAGAGACGCCAGTGCGCACGCCGCGCCATCTGCGCTCGCGAACGCCCAAGGATTCTGACTCTCGCCCGCGACCCGTGACCAACTATTTCTCGCTCAAACCGCCGCCAGACGTCCCACAGAGCCCAGATATACCCTCGCCGTCGTCGGCGTCGACGACCTCGCTCCACCAGCGACGAGTGACGGCCAACTGGGATGGCAGCGTGCGCGGTTACGCCAAACGTTCCAACGGTCACATCGCCGAGCCCAGCTTGATCCAGCGAGCTGGCCTGCCTGTCTTTACTGTCGTACGGGGCGCGCCAGTGGGCTCGTCTACGCCTGGAACTCGTTCGCCGACGAGCAGCCTGTCTCGCCCACCGTCGCTCACTGTTTCGGACGCTGGCGACGACAACGGAGCGATACTGGCGACCGAATGGCACGCCATGCACGACGACGACGAAATAGACTCTACGCTCGCCGCGCTCAACGTGTCGTATCACACGTCACTGCGCGTGCTGTCCCAAGCAGCCGCCAAGTTGTCGCGTGTTCAGCACGAGCTCGAGGAAGAGCGCCGAAAGCGGCAGGCGCGCGAGAAGCAACGGCAGGAGCTCGCAAACTCGCTCATGAGCGAGATGAACCAGAAGGATCGACTTGTCGCACAGAAGCTCGTCTCGACGCTGTTCAACGAGACCGAGGCACCGCCTGGATTCGACGTGCGTATACCGCATCCGGGTGCTTGTGCATTGGGCTCATTTCGCATCGGCAGGCACTACCTGCGTCATTGTCCGAGGCGATGACAGACACATTCACCATTCCCTTCCCAACCTCCGCTCCTTCACCTCGCGAGTCGACTACTTCCTTACCTTCGACGCAGGACGACTCTGCATCGGTCTCGCATGACGACTCGGCCTCCGTAGACGAGCGTCCGCAAAGTACCAAGTCTGGCGCAACAAGTCCAGAGAGCTCGCGGTCTGTCGAGGATCGCAATAAGGAGCAGCAACGGCTCTCTGTATGGGGAACCGGCTGGTTCAACCGAATTCGTAAGGTATCGACTGCGACGACATCGAGCTCTGCGACAGCCAGCGTGACGGCAGAAGAGCCTCAAGACGACCCCCCAACTCCAACTCCAACACCTGATACCGAACCTCCCGCTGCACTACAACGGCCGCCACGGCAGCGTAACTTTTCGCAGTCGACGCGAAGATCCATGTTCACGTCACTGGCCATCTCTATAGCAGCACCAGCCATGACGTACAAACGATCCAAGTCCTCCTTCGTCGCCACGATCAGCTCGTCCCCGCCGTCTCCTGGGGGCATGAAGTCCCCTACGCAATCCATCTGTACATCTCCCTCTGTGGCAGCCCCGTCGCTCTCGATGCAGGCGGAACAACAGTTCCAGCAACTGCAGCAACTGCAAGATTCGAACAGTTCTTCGTTATCGAAAGCGGGCCCGCAGCAGAAGAAGCAGGGACGTGCTCTCATGGCTATCTGCAACGCCACGCGCGTGATGACGAACGACCCGAAGAGCATCCTTGTCGACGGCGCGCAGACGAGCGAGCTTGTTCAGCGACTTGCTTTCGCGCTTGTGGGTAATGCGCGCGACGAAGGGCTCACGTATCGCGAGCCGCCTCGAGAACGAGAGGAGAAGCCCGTGGAACGCGTATTCTTCTCGGCGCCTGTCAACGCGTCAGCAGCTACGGCGCTCAACCGTCTGCGTATCGCGAGCAGCTCCGCGTCGTTGCAGTCCCAACGCTCCGTATCACAAAGCCGTCCTCAGAAACGAGTCGTGTCAAACGTCGACGTTGCAGCGGCAGTCGCGAATACGGCAGTCACGAGCGTGGCGCAGCAAGCCCTGGCGCCGCCGCCCCCAACAGCGACGGGACGCACGTTCCTCCTCCAGTCAATGGTTCCTGACGAAGCGAAGCCGCCCACAGTTTATCTCGCTCGCCCTGGGAACGAGCTTACGCCTGTCTTCAATTTCAACCGGCCCCTGGGTGCTCATGCAACTGCTGTCATCAAGCAAGGGCAGACTCCTCTGACGGATCGATTCGGGTTCATGTACGACGTCCACCCATACGACGTTCGCCTCCTGCTCCATGCGCGGGAGGCAAAGTGTACTGCTCCGGCGTGCTTGACGGGGATGAAGAAAAGCGAGCGCGGGGCATTCGACGATCCGAGCTGGGATACCGATAAGGAGATGGAGACCGTTCCTGGCGAGTGTACTTGCGACTTCGGCGAGAAGAAGGGCGAGAAGGACGCTGAAACGGCCTCGACGAAGGAAGGCGCGAGTGGCGATACACCTTCTGCGCCAGATGAGCCACAGCACGCTTGCACGAAGACAATCCGCTATCTCCTCAAGCAGCTCACCGAGATTCACGACGCGACGCAGCGCGCGCGCGTAACAGAATGGGACGCTTTCTTGCATGCGCGGGCGGAGAACGCGCAGAGGGCGATACAAGCGCAGCAGCCGTCCAACAAGTCCAAGCCAGGCGCGTTCAGCGGGTTGGAGCCGGGCGAGGACGACACGACCATGCTCGGCGGCGAAACGCTCTTCGTCGCCCCGATGTATATGTCGTCTGCATCGCGTGAGGAGCGGCGAGAGTTTGCGCGTCTGGTGCGGGCAGGCATCCCACTGCGGCACCGAGCGAAAGTGTGGCTCGAGTGTAGCGGCGCCGTAGAGATGCGCGAACCGGGCATGTTTCAGGAATTGCTCAGCCGGGCGGAGATCATGGACGACACGACGAGACACGAAATCGACAAGGACGTCGTGCGGACGATGCCTCTGAACATCTTCTTTGGTGGCGAAGGTGTCGGCGTTGCGAAGCTCCGGCGCGTCTTGCAGGCGTACGGCGTGTGAGTTCTATGTGTCTGAGTTCCAGGCCATCCTTCTGACGTGTTGCAGGATGAACCCGGCGGTAGGCTACTGCCAAGGCATGAATCTAGTCACATCGACGCTTCTCCTCGTTTTCCCAGACGAGGAAGAAGCGTTCTGGGCGCTCGCGTCGATCATTGAGCGCATGCTGCCGCCAGAGTTCTATACGCCGTCGTTGCTCTCGTCACGCGCGTTCCCGCTGATGCTCAAGGATTATGTTCGCGAGCAAATACCGCGACTGCATGCGCATTTGGATCGCGTGGGGATCGACCTCGCGACCATTTGCTTTGGTTGGGGCTTGTCGTTGCTTACAGACTGTCTGCCCATCGAGGTGCGTGAGGTTCCAGTTTGTACCGGCATTCGCTGATATCCTGTCCTTCCCAGACACTCTTCCGTGTGTGGGACTTGTTTATCGTCGACGGTCCAGACGTCCTGATGAGGGTTGCGGTCGCTATCTTCCGTATAGCTGAAGACAAGCTGCTTCTGTGCAAGTCCGACGGATCGCTCTATGCATGCCTGAATCGCACACCATCGCGGATGTGGGATGCGGAGAAGCTGCTGAAGGTTTGTCCTCCATTAGACGTGCCCCCAATGACGCTGACTTCGATGCAGCTCGAGCTTGAGCTCCGGTCGACCATCACGCACGACGATTTGGTCAAGAAGCGCGAAGCACACTGCAGCGCGCAATTCTGATCGCCTACGCTTAGGACCGTACTACTAGACGTACATTAGACACCGTCATATTGGCCGCCGCTCCTTTCCATGCAATAATCGCATATTCATGGGCACCTACCCACCCACCCGCGCTGCTTCCTCTCCTCTCCACGCCCGCACTGTGCATGTATGTATCTTGTTGTAGCTGTAGAACTAACACGGGATGGTCGCGACGACCGCGTTCTCTTGAGAATCCTTCTCGCCGCTGTTCTCGTCGTTTGACGAGTGTAGGCGGACGACTATCCCAGTCGAGCCAGGATAGCCACGGGCTTCTCACTGTTTCATCTCACGCACACGAGTATAAGAAGTGCACAGAGCTCAGAAACGGTCTTCAAGTTGTTCAGAGCCACCCATCCCTACCCGATGTCATCGATACATCACAGCGTATGCCCAATTCTTAATTTCTGGGCGATGCACTAAGGGTGTATTGGCATAGATTACTTTCTGCCTTCTCCCTATGCTTTCCACCTTCTCGTCCGGCGCGCCAACCTTGCCATCAGCCAATGGACAGCATCCCCTGGTGAACGCGCAATACTTCTTGCCAAGCGGCATCTACACGATCCGCAACGCAGCACGCCTTGACGCCGGCGTCGTCCACAACGCAGGCCCTGGGCGACCGATCTTTCTGTACGAATCAAGGTCGAACTGTAGCGAATGGCACGTCGAACGCCATTCTGATCACGAGTCGCTGTACACGATGCGTAACGTCGGTTCCGACGCGCACATTCGAGCTCAAGGGGAGGATATTGGAATGGGGTGGTATAACGAGCTGAACCTCCTCCGCGACGATGCGGTGCTGTTTCGTCTGGTGCATTCGTCACGGGATACGAAGACGTTCGAGGTACGGTGGGCGGGGAACATGGGCCAGGCGTGGACGGCATTGTACGACGACGATGATGTTCACCGACTACCACGAGTACGTGGCTCCTTATAAATTTTGTTCGATGTAGACTGATCCAGTCGTAGATCGGTCTGCGCGACGTCCAGCCCGGGGACCTCGCCCAGTATTGGATTTTCGAGATCTAGAGATTCCATTGATTCATTTGCTTCTTGTGTGCGGTTAGCAGTAAGTAAAAAGTACACAGCGCTAGATGGATAGATAGCGTCGTCAGATTGGTACGGAATACGAGGAGAGCACCAGATAGAGAACGCACCTCGTACACAACTCAGACGACTGTCCTACAGCTCCCCAACCTTCTTCACACCAGGCACGACCCGGTCATTCCTCCTCCAAAACTCGACGACGATCTCAGCCGTTCGCGCGGGGTCATCCTGAGCGCCGTTTAGATCATAGCGACAAGACAGACGATAGGACGCACCTCCTGGACGAGATGGCCGACCTCGGGGATGATGACGAGTTGGAACTTGCCCTGCAGCTGGCCGATCATGAGCTCCTTGTCGAGCCGGTCCGTACCCGCGAGGATGAGCAGCCTCGCAGCGCGCGTCGCAAGGAACTTGCGGCTCAGTCCTGTGAACCAGCCTATTCGTGCGTGTCAACTCTGTGGTCAGCAGTAACCAGGTTCACGGACGTACTTTCCCAAAATGGCGCCGTGCTGCCAAGAGGAGCGCGCCATGTCTGCGCTTGGCCGTCGGGAGAGGGTGTGAGGATCGCGGGGATGGAGACGCGTGCGGCGTCGACGTTCCGGATTGCGTGTGTATGCAGACTATCCGCGGCGACGTGTGAGTGAGCGTGGGGTGCACGGAGAGGATCTGTACGTACTGCCACTCGACTGCCTCTTCCACGGTTTCGAACCCAGTTGGACGGTTCGCTAGCAGCGCGTGCATGTGAGGAAGGGCATCCAAAGCGGAACCTGGAGAACATGAGAATGCTAGATGCCGTGGTAAATGCGAAGAGTGAACGGACCTTCTACGACGTCAATGACTGTTACGCCTACGACTCGGTACTTGAGGTCGAGCAGAACGGGACATGCGTCCACAACAACCGCGCCGCCCATGCTGTGACCGACGAACTATAAGAGCATGGTATGAGTGACGCGACGGGCAAACGGCTGTCGAAAGTCGAGCTCACCAAGAAAGACGGCGCTTGTGCAGGGTTGGGATATAGCGCCTTGACGAGATGCACAAAGTCGGCAGATAGTCTTTCGAGTGAGAGGTCAAGCTCTTGAGCGGTGGTAGTGCTCTGTGTCTTGCCTGACCGAGTCAGATGGTGTGCGAGTAGAACGGAGATAAGCTCACCGTGGGCTCTCGCGTCCAAAGCCAGGACGCCGCACTCGCCGGCGCTCAACTGGGCGACCTCTTTCGCAAAGAGCGCAAAGCTGAGGGCGCTGTATCCCGCGCCGTGGTGGCACACGATGACCGTGCCGCCATCCTTGGTCGGCGGGGTGTGATAGACGCGCACGTCGAGGCCGGCGTCGGGCACGGCGACCTGGAGGGCTTGTGCAAAGTACGACGAGGCAGACAGCGGCGCGTAGAACGGGTTGGGCTCCTTCTTCGGGCGGGCAGGCTTTGAGCTGGGCCAGGCCTGTGAGCTGGACGGTCTAGAGCGCGATATGGGCAATGGTATTCACGGCGCGCGGAACGTCGGCGACGACAACGAGGGCAGCTCGCCGACGGTGTTGCCCTCCTCGTCGCCATCCTCGTCGTCGCCGGGCATGCTGGGCGGCATAGGCGGCAGCTTGGCCAGCCGTGCGCTCATTGCTGAACGAGCTAGGTTGCTCATTGCGTAGATGTCAGGAGCCAAGATCGGATTCGCTTGCCGCCACCGCCAGTTCTGGCTTTGGCCGCGACTCGGACGGTCGACTCGACATCGGCCACAGCGTCGAGATCGCTATCTATCGCATGGCTTCTATCTTATCTGGGTGCCTTCTACGCCGGCGCCTCCGCCACAGACGAAATTGGTCACGTGACGATGCTGTGGCAGACATGCTATATATCGGCAAGAGCAGCATACACGCTGGGAAAGAACACAGAGACTATAGGGTGGGTGACGGTGACTACAGCAGGATCTCTCAGTGAGCACGAGTTCCGTCTGCACACGGATGCGGCGTCGATGCGAGAGCGACGTTGTGCCCCATGACGCGCAATCCACTTGCGCGCCATGTTGCACAGCGTCGCAGCTGGCACCGACGACAACGACACCCCATCTCCCAGGCTGAGGGAGGGAGAGAGAGAGGATAAGCCCCGTCTCCGGAGATCAAAATTTCCAGCTGCCCTTTTATCGTCCCCCGGATCGGCCAAGCCGGAACGTGAGACGAGATTGCGCTGCGCTGTTGAACGTTGAGCGCGGGGACACACGTGTCGACGTCAACGATGGGCTTTTCGGTGTCCCCCCCGCGCCGTCAGTTACCCGCTGGTAGCTCTCTTCCTGGCATCATAACACTGAGCAGGGAATACTGAGACGGCGCTGGTAAGATCGTGTATACGTAGGACTCTCAGTACTTGTAGATATCGCTCGAGGAGCAAAGAAGATATCTGCTTCCCGCTACCATCTCTTCTATGGGCGCTCGGAGAAATGGTTCAGGGCGTGCACCTGACCGCATGTCTCTTCTGGCGGCTCGCGAGATCATTTAGAGTGCTGTCAAGAAGAGGGTCCATGTGTGTTTTTACGTACCGAGACACGGAGAAGAGTGTGTGCGCACTGCGCGATGACGATTCCAGCTTTTGCCTGAGAGACTTGGCGAGATGTTGTAGATGTCTGTGATCATGTCATAGAATGGACGATGGACACAAGAATCATCAATATCATGGCCGAGGAGCATATGGGGCGCATGTTGGCTTTCAAGCGCCGACGATGACAACTTGACCTCTTCCACTCACCTTCCTTTTCTGTGAGCGGATAATCTTCACATGTCTCCAGTTCTCCGGAGCGATAGGATTGACCTCAGGCCTACGTCGACATTGCTGGCTAAATTCACGATTTATTGTCGACCAATAATGAACGCTCCGTCGCGCGCCACTGGCTCCTTTCCGAGGGAGCACCGATTATCTTCATCACCATTTCTCCGCGTACTGAGAGCAGCGCTATTTCTTCAGCCCCCTAGGCTAAGCTTCGGATCCTTTCTCGTGCGCGGCTGGCCGCTGGTTTGCTGCTGCTTCCCGAGGAGTCCCTCCGACACCTCAGGCTCCCAATTCCGATTTCTGTGTCGATAGAGCTCGGGCTTAGCATGCCATCCGCTGTCAAATACTAATTTCAGAGACGCTGACATTGTGCAGACTTTTCTGCTCTTACTCTACCTCGCTGCCACGGTCCAGTCTCACAGCTCGCGCGCCGCATTGCCGCCCGTCTCTTCAATTGCGATAAGCGACAAGGATGCAGTAACCGTATACCTTCCCCCAGGTTCTCGACAGCTGTCATGCACCGGGCCGACTAAGGATCCTCTTCGCCTTTATCTTCGCGCGCAAGGCGGGACTCCGCGTCTTCGCTCGTACTTCGACGACTCCCAGCCATGGTTATGGACACGAAGCCAGCCGCGCATCCTACGCTCGTAAAGGTGTGCAGTGTTTATGTTCTCTTGAAGCTACGAGAGATTTGACGGAAGGATGCGAACTCGTTGTAGGTCGATCCTTTCAAGTGAAGTCCTATCTCGCCCACGACGCGTCTGCAGAGAGCCCTAACGGGTGCTCTTACATAGAGTCGCTGAGGGTCAGAAGGGGCTGCATAACCGCTGGCAGTGCGTTGCCCATTACTCTGTCCCCTCGTGCACAGCAGAAAGCTGAACTGTCTTGCAGCCCGGACATTCCGCCCATCGCGACCGTAAAGCCTGGAGATGTGCGCTCATGTCCTGTTCTCTCGCATCAAAACCCTCCTCATACATTTCGTCCCTCTTGCAGGTCTTTAAACTCGAATGTGTTGGTACGTACGGCTTGAGAAGGGGGGTCGGGAGCTGACTGCATAACGGCAGACTGGACCGGCGCCCAGATCGGGAACAATGACTGTATGCAATTGTGCTCCGGTCGGAGGCTCGGACGGTGGCTGAGGTCGAGCAGATAGCGACGATATCCGCGACGTCGACTTGACGAAAGTGCACAACCTCAGCGGGCCGATCGCCGTGGAAGGTGCTGAACCGGGAGACGTACTTGTGGTTGACATTCTCGATGGTCTGTCCCCTCGTTTCCTTTACTACTAGTAGGACTGCGCTCATGCATCATGATGATACACTTTTCAGTGAGACCCTTCGACGACATGCAGTGGGGCTACACTGGGATCTTCGAGTTGACGAACGGTGGCGGATTGTTCGCGAAGGAGTTCAACAGCCACGCATGCAAGGCCATCTGGGACTTTGAAGGAATCTACGCCACGTCGCGTCACGTTCCAGGCGTCCGCTTTGCCGGCGTCTCGCACCCCGGTCTTATGTGCGTCCGCCACGTTCTTCTCTAATACCAGTGAATAGATTTACTAACTACCGTCACGGTGCAGCGGAACGGCTCCTAGCGCAGAGCTCCTCGCCACCTGGAACAAGCGTGAAGGCGAACTTATTGCAGCTCACGAAGGTGCTGTCCCGGCTGTGGCATTTCCTCCTGAGCCTCGCGGGGCGTACGTCGGACAAGACCTGGATGCGAAGGTAATGGAGAAGATCAGCCGCGAGGGAGCGCGCACCATCCCCGGACGCGAGCACGGCGGAAACTGCGACGTACGTCCTTGACGCCTCGATTCTCCCGTGTCGGGGTGACCGAGATTTACTTTCTTTCAGATCAAGAACCTCAGCCGCGGCTCCAGATGCTACTTCCCCGTATTCGTCAAAGGCGCAAACTTGTCCGTGGGGGACTTGCACTTCTCGCAGGGAGACGGAGAGGTAGAGTAATTCCCTACTGTACGCTCTCTGGTTGGCTGATAAACCCTTAGCTTTCGTTCTGCGGTGCAATTGAAATGGTAAGCGTAGGCCAGGGTGTACGGAAAATGCGTTGACCGCCGTTAGGCGGGTGTCATCACCTTCAACACGAGCATCATCAAGGGAGGAATTGAGAAGTTCGCCATGAAGCAACCAATCTTCCTCGTACGTTGCGCGCGGAAGCACAATGCATGCACGATATCTGAACTGAGAATTCCCATAGCCGTCGCCAATCGATCCCATGTACTCCGCTAAGCTCATATTCGAGGGTATATCGGTCGACTACCGTATGTTGCACTCTAATAGTTTCGCGGATGAAGCTGACGTATCGTACAGATGGCGACGGGAAGCAGTATAACATGGACGCGTACGGACAGCTTCGAACGAGCCTGGTATTGCCCTGACACACTATGCAGAACTGTCGCCTACAAGCAGGCAGCCTTGAATGCGATAGCATACCTCCAGAAGCTTGGATACAGTCAGCCGTCGTACAATGTTCTTGCATACCGAGGCTCATCTAAATCCGTAGCTCGCGAGCAGGCATACATCTTGTTGTCTGCAGCGCCGATTGAGAGTCACGTCGGCGCCATTGTCGTAGGTTATTTCCTCCTACATTTGGCGTCTCTCACGTGGTTCGTATAGGACTCCCCGAACGCATGTGTCACGCTCGCGCTTCCTCTAGGCATCTTCGAGCACGTAAGTACCTTCTTCTCTCTTAGAATGAAGGATCTCAACTCGCATAGGACATTCTTCCTAAGCCGGAAGGCTTGACGAAGCAGGACTACGGCCAATGCGCGATCAGGAGCGACGGCATCGTCTGAACGTGCGCTGTCAGTCAGAAATATGGGTTCCTATCACGTGTACGATTACTGCTCGCACAAAGAAGCGAAATTTGCAACAACGATGAATGTACTTTATATATGACCTTTCCGGATTGGCGCAAGTTCTTTTTTTTTGGCCTTTGTCCCGCGGTTGGTCGGAGCTTCGGGGTTATTTCGCTCGTGGTTCCTGCTCACCTCACTCGAAAACTGGATACGAGATTGTCCTCAAGCAGGAGCTCTTGTCGACATTGGACCTGTACGCGGCCTTTCTACGCACTCGTCTGTGATACGCATGGCCGTCGTTACGCTCTGATGCTGCTGCCGCTTCGAAGTTGGCTCGCCTTTCTGGCTTGCCAGCACACCCTAGCCTGACGATATGAACTGGATTCTTGGTCACAGCTGATGCTTAAATTGAATGTGCTCGTCACATGCGCTCAACGCAGACTCTGATTCTGCCACGGTGAAACTGCCTCATCCACCGGCTCACCAGTCCACCGCACCATGTCAGGTTATGACGTACATTATGACCGTCCTGCCAGACATATTTGGACTCTTCTATCTTCCTTGGTTCAAGTGATATTAATAGGAACATCGCGTTTACCGTATCAAACGCCTTCAGGATGCAGGGTCAGCCTCCACGTCGACTCGAAGTCTGCCCTGGGGGTGGCTGCATCTACGCCGCTCGTTCTTCCTGTGGCTGATATTGCTGGCTGGTCGTTGCTTTGCCTCGGATACCTCGCCACGCTGTCCGTGAATATAGTCCTCCTGGCGGTCCTCCGCCACTCGACGTATTCGGCGGTGACGCACGCAACTGCTCTGTTACAGCCTCTGTATATGGTCCAATCGGCTATCAGACTTGACCGGTACTCTTTTCTACACTGGGCACGGCAATTCCAGCGGCAGCGACGCTGACACTGCTCATGTGCGCAGAGCGATCTCGGAGTCAGTCTGGAATCTCGTTCAAATGATCTTCTGTAGAGGCTTTCAAACGTGTGTAGGAATACTGCACAGTCTGGCCACGGTGCTGCACTCGTCTTACTCAGGGTTGGACTGCTTCGCCAGGACATAGCGCGGCGTTGAGAATTCTGCCCTCATCGTTTCTATGACGCTGCATTCGCGTCGTTTAGTGACATTGCCATTGCTGTCATAGTCTACAACACTACTATCACTGAACTGCGACCTCATCCCGGATGGCCACGTTCTCATGCCATTGACGATGACTGGTGGGGCGTGGAAGAATCGTCATTCCCGTCGGTCATGGCGTTCTGAATCTGGGGGTACACTTAACGTACGTGCGTATGACCATTACCATTCTCAGCGTACCCTCTTGAGATTAACCACCCCCGTCCACGATAGGATTCTGGCGTGTCCATCTTTCCCAAGTTCCCATCACACAATTGCGAAGGACCTACGACTTGACAGCTGTGTACCTGATTTATGTAGGGCAGGTGATGCCGAGGAGAGCTTCGGATTCACAACGCTTTACAAACTGATTCGGATTTCTAAGCCCGTGATCCCAGATTTAGAAGAAATATCATGTGCAGCCAGTTAATATCTGGCCCAGGAGTACAAATGCAACGTCATAGGGCAAATTATAATTGAGGGCTACGTTCAATAGCTCATTGCAGGGCATTCGTTCCTCCTTGCAGGATTGCAAACCCATTCAGGATATTCCGCTGATCATTTCATTTGACAACCGGATAGTTCCCCCATGGGGAGCTCGCCGCGCTTCGCTGCACGGTGATGCCGGAGACGGGGGTGGTAACTCTAGCGACCAGATTGGCTAATGCGATCCGACGATGGACTTACGAGAGAGTATACAGGACGAGTTGTGTAGGGAGAGCGGCACAATTCTTCAACACAATGACGCAAGAGCCAGCCAGAGTCATTGTTAACTGTCGTTGGGCCAAGAGACCCCGTAATGGAACGCTTCGATGACTGAGTGTTGATTACAGAGCGGACTCAGAGCGGAACACGTCCGTTGAAAGCCGGATCCGGTTTCTTCCCAAGCCTCGTCGAACGTTGCGCCGAGTTTCCAGCGCCGCGTGAGCACGCGCACTGAACGAAGAAGGATGACACCTTGCGCCGTCTTGAACAGGCGCCGGATACAAGTGGCTTATAGGGACTGTCTTCGTTGTTGTGCTCGTTGGCATTCCACAAACGCTGCCATTTACAGCCCGGAGAAGACCACGCGATCGAGATCCCGTGACGTATACGAGGCAATGGACTTCTGTGCTCTTGCTCAGCGTCAAAGACGTGTTCTGTGCTCATGCGGGTGTGGCTGCATGTGACCGCCGCCCGACTCGTCAGCCTGCCGCCGATTGGGCTTGGAAGCCGCCACTCGACCTGCTCGGGCCTCGCAAGCACGCTACGAGGCACGAGATGCGCGTTGACGCTCTTGCTTGGAGATCCCCACAGAGTTCTACATCAGTCATTTTCAGTGCTGTTGCAGTGCATGGGCACATCTCCCGTGCACATGGGTCGCCTGGTGACCTCTTTGATTCTTGCCCGTAAACGCCGGTCAGCAGAATAAAAACGACGCGCGCCCATGCGCTGGGATCAAGCACTCGCCACATCCCCTCGGGACGGTCCCCCTACGTTCGCGTTCGTAGGCGTCGACCTTTTGCGCCAGACATGGCCACCCGCTCTCATTTCTCGCTTGGCGCGGCGCTCTCATACGCGCTCGCTGCCACCGCCGCGTTCGGTCCCATTGGAACCTCGCGGCCTTCGTTTCCTGGCGGCACAGTCGCGAACTTGGCGCCACCCGGGCCATTCTTCCAAGGGTTCCAGCCTCCTTTCCCAACTGACACTTGGTGGGTCGGCTATGGAGCTCCTCCAGACCAGGGCGCGTGCGTATTGCCTCCCTTCCTCAGTCTTACGCGCCCTGATATATCTACTCAAGAGTTGTTGCTGGACCCTGGCCATTTGAGTCTTCCTTGACCAACACGTCGATTCAGTTTGGTATTTCTACGAAGAGAGGTGCGCCGATCCTTCGCCGCACTAGGACTGCCAACTGAACCGTTATAGATTTCGATGGGTCTTCGATCCACCAGCCGACGCAGATGGACTGGGGCGCCAGCTTCGTCGAGCATACTGGCGGCGCGTCAGACCACAAGGCGCTTGCTTGGGTACATCGCAGCAACTTGTATTAGCACCATCGCTGATCGCACGACTCGCGTAGGACATGCATAGTGTAACTGTGCAATACTTCCAGCGTAACGGCGCTGGCACTCTGACCAGCGCTATGGTTCCCGGAAGCCCCTATATTACGCTTCAATACTCTGCCGCTACGCCACTCATCATCTCCCGCGGAGGCAACATTACTTCGATTAACGGGCAGGCTGTTACCGGTACCAGTGGGCGTGAGTTTG
Source organism: Exidia glandulosa HHB12029 (assembly GCA_001632375.1). NCBI lineage: Eukaryota > Fungi > Basidiomycota > Agaricomycetes > Auriculariales > Exidiaceae > Exidia > Exidia glandulosa. The sequence goes on along the minus strand of KV425883.1, from coordinate 628,138 downwards.
CTCTACCCATACTTAGGAACAGGCTAACGATACCGTCGCCAGCGAGCGTCAGCGCGACGAAGTTCACGGTTGTTTCGAGCATCGGCACTTACATCATCTACTCCCTGAATGGGGCCGTTACGCTCTCCGCGTCTTCTACGACGCTTCGTGCATCGGCACAGTTCAATGGCGTCCTTCGTATGGCCAGACTCGGCGACCCGGCTCATCAGACTACGCTTGACACATATGCGCCGAACTACCCTACAGCGGTAGCGACGGACTACACGTTCAGCGGAGACTCTGCCACCCTCACATTCACTTACTCCGTGACCGGAACCGCCGCAAACCTTCTCATGCTCACCTTCCCTCATCACCGGTGGGTATAGTTGCCAGTACGACGTCTTGCCCGCTGACGCTTTGTTAGTCTGAGACTGCAGAACCCCAACTTCCTTGCGACAACCGCAATTGGGTATCTCACAACAACGGGATGGATGTGCGTTCTCTCGTAGGTCATCCTTTGATCTTCCTGACCGTTTACAGGTACGGCAATGTCGGCAACGTTTGGCGCCTCCCATACACACTCTCTACGATCGACTTCAACGCTCCGCGTTCCATCCACTCTTCGTGCACCGCTCAACTTACGCGCGGTCTTGAGTACGAGATTGCCAACTTGGGAGACGTACCCAGTAAGCGACGATACACCGACTCACCAAGTATAACTCGCTTACCCACGTTTCACTCCAGTTCCCAACGATTGTATGTCCAAGGCGATTGTGTCGCTCCTAAGGCTGACGTTGCTGGATAGACTACTTCTGGGGTGGACGCGTTGCCGCTGTCTCTCGACTTGCGTACGTTGCACTCAATGTGACAATCGCCGAAAGCTGACCTTGCTTCAGACTTATCGCAGACCAACTCGGGCGCACTGATCTCCGCACAACTGTGGTGAACTGGCTCAAGACGGCGTACTCATATTGGGTGGGCTCCAGTCGAGGTGTCGGAAATGCGACTGACATCATCCACAGACGGATACTCAAACGCCTTATGTCATTGCCGCGTATGAGACGGGCTGGGGAGGTGTCGTCGACAAGGCTGCAGCGCTCGATCCCGGCCAACAATCGGACTTCGGTGAGCGATACAGACTCATCAGAGTAGTCTCTTACACTCTGCAGGCAACGGTTACTACAATGACCACCACTTCCACTAGTTCGTGCACTCGCGCATTTCCTGCAAAATCTTTGTCTCACTCATATTCGCTTAGTGGCTATTACCTCGCTGCAGCCTCTGTGATCGCAAAGTACGTTCCCGAGCAGCCTCCGCGTTGTCATTGACCGAGTTTTGCAGGTTCGATCCTTCCTGGTTAACTCAGACTCCCACTCGCGGGACCAGCACGAATGGCGACATGCTGCAATGGTATGCGCGCAACATCGCCAACCCGTCTACGCAGGATCCGTTCTTTACGACGGTGGGTATTGGTTGGAATGGATGAGGCCTAGCTGTCTGACCGCTTCTCAGGTTCGCCACATGGACTGGTTTGCAGTAAGTCTATGGGACAATAGGGCTGCTGAACATGACTGAGCTCGCAATAGGGTCATTCCTGGGGTACGCTTCACCTACTATACTTCATATGTCGATATCTTATGATATCTCTCAGCTTCTGGTATCGCGGGCGGTGCTGGCTCGCGCGATCAAGAATCTACTGGAGAGGTGAGATCTCATCTGGATCTTCAGACGGCGTGCTAAAGTCGACCTCGAAGGCCATCAACGGCTACTACGGTCAGGCTGTCATTATGGCGGACACGGCTCGTTGCTTACGATAAGTCAGGTGTCCTGCTTTACGCTGTCGCCACGAACAACGCGAACCTCCGGAACTTCGCGCGCCTCTTGGTGGCAATTGAGCAGGAAGGCGCGAAGGTCTACTGGCATATGGACCCTGCGGCGAGTCCGACTGCTAGAGACAACCCTTACCCCGAGCAAGGTATCCGCGACCTTGTGACCATCGGTACGTCGATTCGTTAAAATGTTACATCGCCTAATCAGTCACAGGCAACGTTCAGGACTGGCAGAGTGGTATGTGTAGACTGAGATGTCTCTGCCTCAATGTTCTAATCTCATCTCAACCTCAGGCGCTTGGCTGTGAGTAGCGCTACATATCCCACGATATCTTGATCTGACGGTTTGCAGTTTCTGGGGTACTCCTGGTCAAATCACCCTCCAGATTGCCGCGATCCAGATCCTGCCCGTTACGCCTATCAATGGCAAGTGACGCAAACTATCAGCATCCGGTATTATCTGACCTAGGAGCGGTTGCAGAGGCGTTATATGAGGCTACTTGGGTCAACAACATGATCAAGTACACGACGCCGGAACTCAGTGCACCGACGAGCGACGACTCGTGGAAATCGGTCATTTACCTCGCGCTCTGTGCGTGATCTTGCTGTCATTCCGTCCGTAACTAACGACCCGAATAGCGAACGTGAATCCTCAGGTATGCGCTGGCCGAATGGGTACGGATTTATCACTGACCCTGTTCAGGATGCGGCTCAGCGGTCGACGCAACTCTCAGCGTGGGGAAGTGGCAACACTTACAGCAACCAGCTCTACTTCCTCTCTACTCGCCCCAATCCCTCGGGTCAAGCGATCTGCCCTGCGGTGACGAATGTTCCGGAGGGAACGTTCCTCATTCAGGACGTGGCGACTGGCCGTTACGTCGTTTCGACCGCCGCTACCGTCGACCTGCTCGCAACCGCGACAGCTGCAAGCGGCGGCACGCCCTTCGTCTTCGGCTGGCAACCCGGATCGAACACGATCAAGAGCACCGTGAACAACATGTTCGTCACAGCCGACTCGGGCGGCACTACTGCCCTCGCGTCTGCTCGTACCACTGCCAGTAGCTGGGAAGCGTTCAAGTTGGCGCTTGTCGCTGGAACTTCTGACCAGGCGCGTTTCACTTTTACGGCTTTGAACAACGCGACTAATGACGCTTGCAGTACACCATTGTTGCTGCTTCGAACGGCGCCTGGGTCGCTACATCTAGCAGCGGCGCGCTTATCAACAGTGCTACGTCTGCTGGAGGGGCGGGCAAATATCGTCTTGTGCCCTCGAGCGGCGCCCCTCCTACGGACCCGCCCACGCCGCCGACCGACCCGTCGCCGATCACAGGCAACATCTACATCCAGGACGTCTCGAGCGGCAGCTTCCTCAATGTTGTCGCCACCGACAACACGCTGCACGCGAGCGAAGGCCAGGCCAGCGCAGCGACCGTCTTCAAGGCTGCTGCTGTCTCCGGCGGCGGAACCTCCTTCCAGCAGGTGTCCAACTCGCAGTACATGTCTGCCGACGACACCGGTGCCAACATCCTCGTCGTGAACCGTGCTGCCCCGAGCTCGTGGGAGACATTCGATCTCGTCTCGCAGCCTGACGGCAGCTACCTCATCCGCGCACACTCGAACAGCAAGTACCTGCAGACGACTTCCGCGGGTATCGTCAACAGCGGCGCCACCACCGGCTCGCAGTACCGCATCGTCGCGCAAGCGCAGGCGAACCCGGTCGGCACGTTTACGATCCAGCTCGTCTCGAGTGGACGCTATGTCTCCGCACCGACTGCGCGCCAGACGCTCGTGGCAGACGCGACAACTGTTGCCGCAGGGACGACGTTCATCTTCGCCCCGGTCAACGGTACGGATGGCGGCAGTATCCAGAGCACGCTGGACAACACGTACGTCTCTGCGGACATCGCAGGCAACGCGCCTCTCTACGCCAACCGCCCGGCCCCGAGCACGTGGGAGACCTTCCGCGTGCGGCCTGCGGCGGCGGCTGGGACGTACACCATCCAAGCGTTCAGCAACAACAACTACCTCGTCTCGACCTCGACGGGCCTGATGAACTCGGCGACTGCTGCCTCTGGCGCCGCGACCTTCCGCCTCGTCTGATCTCTCTCTTTCGAATCAACACCGTCGCGGTCCTGAGCACTTGCTCATCCGCAAACCGCTCTTTTGTTCCTTGTTCGTCAAATGTATCACCACGATTGGGATCCAGGGCTCGTTCCGGAATTGCTCACACCGTAGTTGTGTGGGCCACGATTTCTCGCTCTCTTTCATCGTGCTTTCCAATATATCGATACCACCCGCGCACTGACTTGATGTTTGAAAGCAAATCGAGGCAGAATGTTGTCGTCCGGGAATGGGAAATTGAGATCGAAGAACAAACGTAACGTAGGCTTGTGACACGCCTCGTCGAGCTCTGGAACTACGCGATTATTGTACTTTCTCGAAATTTGCAACCTGGAGAAATGTTCAGCGCCCGGCGTGAGCAGTGCAGAGAACGGACAGACCTCTTCCTGCTCGATCACGCTGATATGACCTTCCGCAAAGGCTGTGAGCGCGTCGGTACGGCCCTTGACGAGCGAATATCCTCGTGGTGGGCGTCGTTCTGCACGCTGCTCTGCGCGGGTTCGAACGGCACTCGCGGGGACGTTGGCGACCTCGACGAGCTCCTTGACCATCAGGATCTTGCCCGCGACGCATTGTGAGTGAGGCTGATAGACCGTCTGCATGCGCTTGTGCAGCCCGAGGCTCTCCAGAGTGCGCTGGTAGCGCTCCGGTAACGCGATGGCTGACCGCCGCAGGGTGATGCGAAAATGCGTGAGTCGCTCGGGGGCGGGCGCTAGCGTCGGCTTCACGCGCGGCGTAGAGGTGCTGGCCAGGCGCGCACATGCTGGCGCGAGCGTGTGCTGGGCTGCGCGTATTCGGGCGAGCGCGGACATGGTCAAGAGTGGATGCCGGAGTTTACGGCGGAACAGCGAAACCTCGAACAAAAATCGTTTCTCACCACCGTTGCAGGAGATCGCGCTGACGACTCAAAAAGGTCAAAAGTAGAAACTGCTTACTGGTAAAGCGTCGAAAAATGGACACTGAGAGGATTGAACTCTCGACCTCATGCAATCACTTCAATGCGAAGCAAGCGCGCTACCACTGTGCCAAGTGCCCGTTCTCTAGTTCCGAAATGTACAATATCAGTATTGTCAAACAGGTCTCATTTGCTCGCCACCGAACGTGCATACGCAGGCGACAAAGATAGTTGGGTTTACATGCGGAAGTCCTTCTACTCGTTAGTATTACTCAACAACGCTAACAAAAACCAGAGCCCATTGATAGTTTCTGAACTATCAGACCCCGACGCCTGAACGGGTGGGCGCTTGCAGTCGGCAGCTAAGGAAAAAGAGTAAGCATACGGAGAAACCAAGTTACACGATGTGTGCTCTCACCGTGACGGACGTGATTGAAGAGCTCCACCTTGGCCATGACCTCCTCGGATACATCTTCCCACGTATCTGTCGTGTCGAGCGCAAAGTCGACGCGTTCCACGATGTCCAAACGATCTCCCGCCCAGATGCCACGGCTCAGCGAACGGTCGGGAGTCTGCCATGGATCGGTCGTCCAGACGATGAGCATCTCGGCGATGGACCCGAGTGTCTGTTCGCGGAAATGGTCGCCGATGCGACAGTGCTCCGAGTTGCAGTCTTCGAGCAGCTGGTGTAAGGCGCTGTTGCGCACGTACTGCCGTTTCGAGAGGTTGCGCAAGACAAGATTGGGGGCAGTATAGTCGTAGATGTCGATGCTGACGGGGTCGTCGTCGTCGTCAGAGGCCTCCGACGATTTCACTGAACATTCATCGCCGCCGTCCTCATCGTTCTTGGACTCGGAATTGCTAGTACTTCCTGCCGCGGGCTTGTTGTCGTCTTTCAAGTCGGCGGGGCACAATAGCACATCCCGAAACGGTGGGTCGCACAACTGACAGAAGATTTGGTAATCAGTGCTGTCAGGCTTCTGTGCGAGCACGCGCAACGTTTCGCCCAGCGGATCTGGCAAAGACTCAAGCGGTGGACCTGCCGACCTGTAGCCAAACCAATAGATAGCCGTGAATGGTGCATCGAGGTCCTCGTCATTGTCAAGACCCCAGAGCCCACGCTCCTCGAAGTTCCATTCGGTGCGCTCGGCATCGGTAATGAGCTGAGCGGGCGTAGAGTGCAGGTCGCTGTGATCTCCTGGAGCGACGAGACGGTCTCCTGCCCAGCTGGGATTGACTCTCTGAGCGTCCCGTAGGCGGCGCAGTATATGCGGCAGGAGGGCCTCGTAGACGTGTTGGCACGATAGAGCAAATAGAACTGCGAACGGGATCTCTAGGTCGTCCGCTATGAGGGCCAGGAGCTCGACGGGTAACTTCGAGACTAGAACTGAGCGGGCTTGGGAGCTGGGTTGCTGAAGGTTGGGTGGTCCGAAGGTGGCTAAGCTCGGGCAGCTCGGGCTTGCCACTGTGCAAAGTCTGGCACGTAGTTCGGGGAGGTCGAGCATGTGCCAGCGGAGGCGGCGCAGGAACTTGTCCAAGCCGATATGCCAGCTGAATAGCTTCGCTGTGTAAACGGAAATGCGCTTGTCCATGTTCATCACTGAGGAAGTACTCAGGAGTCAACATAGTCATCGCTTGTGTGCATGCCGCGCTGGGGACTCACCTTTGTAATCCTGACCCATGACTTCGATATCCTGGGTGCGGACACTGGAAGAGTCGAAGTTGGAAGTGTGAGGAAGAGTTGCGGAGGAAAGCCGGAAGTCCGCAGTGCGCCGGTGGTGCCTTTTATATCCTGCACATTGCATCCGGTTCCAACACGGCCACTTACAATCAATATCTACATGCCACTGTGCAATTGTAATCCCTTCGTGTCCCGCATCCGGATTTTCCGCAAGTCCGGTGACGCGGCGTCTAGTCAGCTTGCTCTGCGTCTCAACTTGTGTGACACGAGAATTTGACTCAACTGGATCTTTACAAGACGAAGAGCTCACTGCCGTGTGCTATTTCAAGCTTCTGCTTGTGCGCGGCGGCGCTTCGAGCCGACTCTCGATGATCACCTGCAATTCCCGGCAGTCCATCCACGTGCAGGTCTAGCAGGCATCATGAAGTTCGATAATTAGTACACGTAGGTATGGAGGAGATCAAACACTCTTTATTGCATATTAATCAAGTAGTTAATTCTCGAAAAAGCGTGGGTCGAAGGATGGTACCACCCCGCATGACACCGGAGAACGAGGCAAAGTCACAATGCGATAAAAGTATCCCGAAAGCTGTAAGACGTCTCCCTGAAGCGTAGCTCCGCGCAACTCGAGCTCGATGGCCCTCCGCGGGACGCAGCAAAGAGCAGAGCACAAACCACAGCACGTCATCGACGTCCACCGTTTCCCCCTCGATGATCACCTTCTCGACTCCTTGACATGGTGCCGGAAATTCTTCTTGCGGCCACACTTTCTTTATCGAAAGGGATCCAGGCATAAGGCTTATCGATACGACGCGAAGCGAAATCCGATCCGCGACATGATAGATGCTGCTGAACAAGGTCGCGTCGGCTGTGTACTCCGTCACGCGGTTCAGAATAGTGTCCGGCAGCGATACAAGAGCATCAATGCCATCCTCAAAGCCAACAACCACAGTACGTCGACGGCCAGACGCTCGATGTCCGCATGTAAAGTGTTCTTGCCAGTGCTCATCGACATTGTTATCGATATCTCGAAGCGGAACATACTCGATTGCGAGCCAGATATCGCCAGGTGGTAGGTGTGCATCGCAGAGCATGGGTCGAAGATCTGGACAGTATCTGCCACGGTGTTCGAAGTACACACAAATTTCGGGAATATCAGGGCGAGCGAGAAGCTGGACTAGTTCCAATGTGTCGTCGTGATCCCCATCGACACGGAGGTACTTCAACGGAAGTTGTGCGGTAGAAGGAAGCTGGGTAGCTATGTCTCTGTTGCCGCGGAAGATGACCCTGACGTGAAGGTCTGTGACGCTCTTGAATGACCGCAGAGGCTGGAAGGCGTCACGCCCGGTTTGATACCATGGGTCGAGCAACATAAACAGGTGCGTGACGTGGTCAAACGCAGGTATGCGACATTCCCGGGGAAGACTGATGCAGGCCAAGGAAACATATGTCAAGCACGGTGCAGCTCCCGCAAAAAGATCATTCCAGACAGAAATTTCATGGGTAGTATCGCCAGAGGAGGCCAAAATCAGGCGGCGAAGCGTGTGCGCAGGCTGGTCCAAGGAGCGTAACCACGCGGGGATGGAATCTATCCCAACTTTGCACTCGACGGACAAAGAACGAAGTCGATGCAGATTACGCTTAAGCGCTGGGAGCAAATGGTCCTGCAAAACGGTGGACTGCTCAACCTGCAATCCAGTATGCTCTGTCGAGAAGCTGCAGTCGAGAGGACGGGAAGATGCCGCGAGGCGGAACAGCAGAAGGTCGAGACTGTCGTAAGCGGCGTCGTCACGGTCATCTTCGTCTTCGCCATCATCATATTCGTCGCTGTCATCGTCGCGATCGTCCCAGTCGTTATCGTCGCAGATGACCCGTCCAGAGAAAATGTACTGGTCGTGAGCGACAGGGCGCCACCTCCGGCAGACGTGGCTGCAGCGGATGATATCGCGCAAGCAGTCGACTCCAGCGAGGATCTCAGATAAAAGCTCTATGGGAAGACGGTTTATGTAGCACATGGTGGGCGTGTCCTATGCGAGCCTGGCGATGAAGAGCGACGGCAGGGGTGGTCAGACGATAGACGAAGTTGAACGCCGTGAACGAGGCCAAGATGCAAACGGGATCTTATTGCGCATTTGGCTGCACGGCTTGACAGATCGGGAGCAACCTGCTACCTTGTCGTCATCCTTTGACCCGGTCCACCATGTCAAGAGTAAGGATCGCGTATATGTGTCGCGGATTATTGCTCACTGCGTCAGAAACCCATGCCGTTCGCAGGGTCGCGGATGGTTACAACATTACCTACGCCACAGGGCCGAGTCAGGTCCCTGCTCTTCAAGATCGTCGCGGTGTCCCTGTCATTTGTACTCACTATCTTCGGGTCTATGCGGGTCAATTATCTCAAACAGACCTCTCCGTCTCGCTCAACACCCGTGGTCAACAACTGGAACTTTGCCACGCAGACTCGCGGTGGCAGCCCGGAGTTCTTTCCATGCCCTTACCCTGCCTGACTACCAAGTTGAATTCGAAGGCGTGCCAAGCAGGTCAAGCAGGTAGGTATGCGAATAAGCTCGAGCAACTCCTCAGACTGAGCCCAGCTATCGAAGTCGCTTAATGAACGCATGCTGGCACGAGCGTGTTGGACGCAGCCCCATAGTATAGCCAGCCGTCAAGGTAGGAAGCTGAACTCGAGTCAACAGCGGACCAAACAAGCGGAGAGGACGACAAGTCTGACGACCACACTTCGCCCACAGCCAAGTAGGAAACCGTCAACGCCGCCGTGGAGTCTGAAGAGCGCAGAAATGCTGTGTGCGATTGTGTAGTATACATTTGTGTGCGTGATGAGGGACGTGCTGACCGCCCGACAAAACCAAGTGCGAGCGCCGAGAACTCGAGAGTAAAAGATACAGGGCAGGCGGCTCCGCCACGATTAACCCTAGGTATACGGTCGAGATCGGGATATTGAGAATGTAAGTGTAACGTAACGGGGTGTCATCACAACGAGAGCAGGACCGCGACGAACAGCGCAGAAACGACACCCCACGACGTACGCTTAGACGTTGCGGCGGCGCCAGTCTTATGCGACACAGCGATGGTACCGTTGCGTTTCGCGAAGCCCATGCGGTGACCACTGACGTCCCAGATGGAGTAGTACTCCTTGAGCAGACTGCCACCGACGATGACGAAGCCCTGCAAGTCCGTGATGAAGCCCTGGCAGAGCGTGCCATTGGGGTTGTTGGTCGGGAACGGCCCAACGCTAAGCGCGTCCGCGGGGATCGTGAGATTGAACAGCCTGCCGTCCGTAGAAGTGAACGCAAAGTCGATAGTCGCATTGCCTAGTGGCAATATCGAGCACGGGAAGCCCCATGTGCCAGGCTGCGCGCTGTTGGGCTGTATCTCGGGCGAAATGAGTGCGTAGATTGCCTGTTTGCCATGTTAGAACCGGTAACCGGCAAACGTCGTAAATATGGCGCACCTTGGACAAGGTGGGGTCTATAGCGAGCGTACTCGTCCCGCTGTCGAAGATGACGCTGAGTTGCTGCGGGGTGGGCGCAGCCTTGCCTCCGACGAAGATACCGCTCGACGAGAGGACCCACATCTGGGGCGCCATGTCGTTCGAGAGTACGACGTACGTCGGGTCGCCGCTGAACTGACTCGAATCGACACCGCCGAGCGTCAATTGCGCGCCGCCTTCGTCGTGAGGCGTAAACAGCATCCCAAACATAGCTGTAGAAGTGTCAATGCGAGGTAATGACTTGTTGAGAGTACCGACCTGGTAGGCCCTGCGCGATGAGGCCGCCGAGGAACCCCACAGGCTGAGCACCGAGTCCCATGATACCGTCGAACGGGTTCTGGAGGAACACGGGCGTCTGGTTTGTGATGAGGTAGATCGGGACCTCGGACGCCGAGAGATCAGCGACGCGGACGGTGTCCTTGGCGGTGCGCAGGACTAGAGCCGTGTTGTCGCCGACGACCGGGTCGATGCCCACGCCCGTGCTGAAGACGATGCGACGCGACGAGCCTCCGTCGACGAAGGTGCTGCTCTTGTTCGGGTTGAACTGGTGCTGGTTTGCGCACGCCGAGCCGCACAATGTGCCTGTGGATCCCTTGAGCGACGGTCTCTACGGAGCAATGACTTGGTCATACTGGCGAACTCGAGCGTGGTGCTTCCAGTGTCAAATACAACCTGTGGCCTCCATTAGAGAGTGCGATGGCAGAGAAATTGGATGCTTACAGTCAAATTTTGAGGCGGCGTGCCGACCTGCAGCTTGTGTCAGCACAACGCGTCGTCCGTCTTCTGGCAACATACTGATATATTTCCATACCACCTGAGATAGTCAGTACGGTGCGTTATATAGAAAGTCTCACGTACTGCAGGTCCGTTCTGTTGAAGTAGTCCATCAGCGGTACGTCGGCTGGCTGAAGCGCGCGGCGTGAGAGACTGTGGGTCGTGTCGAGTCGTTTGGGAGAAAGCGTGAGGGTATATGGGCTGTGAGCGACACTGAGCGCGCCCACAAGCGAGTTGGTCGCTCGCATAGAGGAAAATGAGGGGACGAGCCCCGGTGGAATGTGATGGTAAGAGCCAAGGGGTTGCCCGTGTTTACAGTGTAAATAACGCGCTCTTAGGCCCGAACTCCCATCACGCGCCTCTTAGCCCCGAACGCCCATCAGGGGTCTCTGCGCGTCCGTACCGCCTGCTTCATACGTGAAAACCTGATATTGCAATACCGGCGCAGATCGAAGAACCTTGCCGCCTGACGCCTCTTGTCTCCACTCCACCACCATCTCGCAATGGCTGCCGCTGCGCAAGCCGCACCGAGCCCTGACGCGGGCATGATGTGGTTCGCCTCTCAGGTTTGTCGCGATAGAATGCCGCCTCTGCGCATGCACATTGTCACCACACAACTGCAGTGTACTTGCTCTGCGTCGCGCTGTACGAGGTAGAAGCTCTCACGCTTATGCCCGCGTCTGACGGTGATGAGCTCGGCGCATCTTCCATTAATAGAACCGTACAACGCGCCGAACGTTCCTACTGGGAGAACGTGGGAGGCCCACGGAATCCTAACCAGTCCAACCAGTCTAACCATTCCAGCCAACTCGGAACGTCGGATCATGAGGGTCGGAACCTCTCGGAGGTTCGGCCGCCGGTACTTCGCACGTGCCTTCCTCTTGTCGGGCCCGTTCGTCGTTCGTCGTTGCTCGTCACGGTCGCCGTCACCGTCCCGCGGCGTGCCTCCTACCCTCGCCATCGACACAACTGCCTCAACCCCGCACCAGTATATCCGTATACATATAATATCTATAATTTCTATCTCTCGTTACGTTCACTTCACAGAAGATCGATGAGGAAGGTTGTAGGACAGTCCAACTGCGTCCATGTGTACAGCGGACGTGGCGGCGCACGTACAGGGATAACGGCTTGCGTACAACCGAGAGGTCGTAAGCCTGCGAGGACGTGCACTGTCGCCGTCGCGGCTGTGGCGACAAGCGCCAGGGCAGACGGTTGCACCTCGGCCATAGGCGCCGGTGCGCACGCACACGCCGTGGTACACAGATGATAGCAACACGCTCAGCCGTGACGCGTGGCGACAACGCGCAAGAGCATTCAAAGGGACGGATAGCGTGCAATAGCGCCAAGCGTGGGCGATAGCGCGCCACTGTGGCAGCAACGTCAGCACTGTTGCGGACGCTTGCGCTGCGTGCGTGCGTACGCCGAGCTGCTATGACCTGCGGCGGTCGCTTCATGGTGGCCGTGACCAGTAGAGCCACAGGGCCAACGTTAGGGTCAGGCGCAGGGACTGCGCCGACGACGGTGAGCTCAGTACGACGAGCTCGCGTCACAGCCATGTCGCGCGACGACGCTGGTGAGCGCGGTATCGTTGACAATGGGAGTAGCCAGCAGGACGGCGAGCAGGACGGCGCGCAGACGCAGCACAGACTGAGCGCGGCGCGCGATGACGACGACGTTCCCCCAGGCTTCCCGGCGTCGAGCATCGCGCGGTGCGGCGACGAGCCCGACCGAGCATCGGCGAGGGCACCCGATATGGGTGGGTGGACAACTGGTTAGGATGCTAGACTGGTTGGTTAGGAAAGAGCGGGGATTCGGCTTTCTGGCTACTGGGTGTTCAGACGATCGTTCCAGTTCGGCCTTTCCGGCGACGCTAGACGCAACCTGTCAACGCGGCATCCCCGTGCGCAAGCAGATCGTCGCGAAACCGGGCACAGGGCGCGACGGCTGGCAGACGCGTTTGACAGGTTAGCAGCCTCGCGCCGTATGACGCGCCGCGGCTTCTCGCTCGCCACGCTCGCTGGGCGGACGCACCAGCACGAACCTTGGCTTAGGAGCCATGCTACGAAATATATTGGTTATGCAGGGAGTACATCGTTTCTATCTGAAAGGGACTGCGGAAGGCGGGTAGAACGATGGCAAGTGATTTGGACTTTGACGAGCAGAATCGTGAGCATGCGAGAAGACATTGCTTTGCGAGGAGGAATCGTAGTGAGACGTAGACGATGATGCGATAGGGACAGAGTAGGAATGCTGCACTGATGACTGCACGTTGTGTGCAGATTGATTGGGATAAAATGAAGCGGGCATGCGGTGCGAAGGATGCGACGAGGCGTGCGATTGCGATAACAATTGTGATTGCGAGAGCATGTGAGAGCGTGGAGAACGTGAGCGGAAGTTATGCGAGGGGAAATGCAGCGGATAGCAGTCCGGAGATAGTGGATAAAGATCGTTTGAATGAGAGGACGGGATAGCAAGAGGAAATTGAGTTGAAAGGGGCCAAGAGGACGACGAGGTAGTGTCGTAGCTAGCGCCGTACTGCGCGTAACGACTGTAATGGGATGTAGGGTCGGGAATGGTATTGTACCCAGGGGCGTACAGCGTGGACCGTGACGATGGTGGCGGTCCGTATTCGTGCTGAGCAATCGCGGCGGGTTCAGCGAAGGCCGTGCGCGCGAAGGATGCGTCTCGATACAATGGCTGCTTCGTGGCGCGGGGTAACGGTGCAGCAGATATTTGAGGGCTGCGCAAGAGTGATGGATCGAGCGGCGACCTACGCAGGTCATCGTAGACGACGCGCCCAGAACCAAGCTTTGCCGCTTTACGCACGCGATCTTCTTGCTGAGGAAGTTGCTCGCTGATCTCGCGCAGACGCTTGCGAGCGGAGGAAGCGGTCGTGCTGGATGCGGAAACGGTAGAGAGAATGTTGACCTGGCGCTGCTGCTGCTCGTCCAACCGCTTCAATGCAGCGTGCTCGGTTTCCATCGCGGCGTCACTAATGGCGAGGATCTTGTCGTTTACTCGCACTGCCGCTGAGTCAGAGAAGGAAGGGTGAGGGAGAGGGACAATGCTTACCTTGCCGAGTCAGGCGACGTTCTGCGCGATGGAACTCATCAGAGACCTTGAACCGGGTCTGCACACCTGTCTCCGCGACAGCCCTTCGTCCCTCCAGCACCCGACGGTCAAACTCTGCGCCGTGCATGACGCCTGCGAGTAAGGAGAGCCGCGTTCCGTCGAGGTTGACATTGTGATGCGCCTGCTCGTTACCGTTTGTCGTACGCGGCGCGGCCTTCCACTTGTGCAGCGGAATCTTGCTCCAAGGTTGATACAGCGCTCTGAGTGCCCAGGAGTCGCCGACGAGCTTGTTATCAATCCAGTCTAGTGATATTGAGTGCTGTAACGAGAACCGCTGGTCAGGAATGGGACATACCTGCGGCAGCCTTCCCACCCGCGCGGATTGTGGCTATTACTGCGTTGATGTCGGGCAGCGGCTCCGCAGACGCGAGACTCTGCATGGCATGAAAGACGGAGGGCGTGACCTTGTTCTTGTACGGTGTGAGGTTGCGTTTGTGATGCGTGAGGCACAGAGTGTAGAAATGGGCGAGGTGCTGGTACGGCGTGAGGGTGCAGAGTACGTTCGAGGGAGTCAGAGTGCTGGAGGCTATCCATTGCGCGAACTTGCCGAACGCTGGATATAGGCCGTTAGATAATAAACACCCAATGTAATCAAGTCCACGAACCTAAAGCTTCCGCGTTGTCCTGGTCGCTCGTAGCAGTGTCCGTACCAGCGCCATGCAGATATGCAAACTGCCACGGGGCCCCGCAATCTTCGAGAACGAGCTGATAGATACGCTTTAGCACGATTAGATGCGCATCCGCGGAGAGGGCTGTCATGAATACGCGGGCACAGGTGATAGCTGTAGTCCCGTTCAGTCAAATGGTACGCGCGTCGAAGGTGGAAACGTACAGCGTAATCCGGAGTCGTCCCAAGTCTCGAGCTCAAACTCTTTCCAGCCGACTACGCGCTTGAACGCAGCATCCGCAGTGAGGCGCTTCGCTTGACGGAGTATCTCGCTCTGCTCGGGGTACATGCAGATCACGAAGCGGAACGTCGCGCCGTTGACCTGAGCAGATTCTGCGACACGGACGTAGCGTTCGGATCGTCCTAGGCTTGTCTCGCGTACGAGCTGGTACACAGAGGCTGCGCAGAATATTCAGGGCCACCCACACAAGGAAGAACACACGTACCGTTGAATCCAGTTCCCTTCGGGAACACCTCGTTCCGCACAAGTCCAATGAGGTACGACGTGTGGTCGAAGTTGCCAAGCGAGGGATGGAGATCGGAAAGCTGAGGATTGCGATATTGAGACCAACCGAGCGCGGTTCGCAAGTGGTGCATGAAACGCGAGTTGAGAACGAGTCGGCGTGGAGTTATATCGGCCATCTGCCAGTCTAAGGAACGTAGCATGCCTTCGAACACGCGCCGGACGAGAGGAGGTGTGTTTGTGGGCGGAGGTAGAGGATGGGAGTGCGGATTTGAGCAGACGACGAGAACTGAAGGACAGAGCTGGAGATTGTGAGGTACATAGACCTCGCACTTCGCTGGACAGTCGCTATGAGCAACCATCAATGCACGTTCAAGAGCAAAGCCAGGTCTGCGATGCCAGTCGCCTGCAGCATGTCAGCACATACGTAACATACTCGAAATAGCCACTGACTCCAATAAGCCTGACTGCTGGGAGAAGCGAGCCTGTTGCAGCGGGCGAGTGGTCCATACCCTCCTTGCTCTGCGCGACGTTCCCAAGCTAGTGCTGAGTCGTGATCGTCCGAAAATAGAGCCTTCAAGTATCCCACATCGTACTGCTCCACGCCGTATAGAAAGAGATGCCCACGAGCGCCCTCTCTGCGAAGCGAGCAGCTACTGGCGCGTCAGTGCAATGTCGCGAGGGATAGACAGCAGCTACTGACGATACAAAGTATTTGCCGTCGTCGTTGGCCCAGAGACGCAGCTTTCCGGGGCATGTAGAACGGCACGGCGCGCGAGGACCGCGCGAAGCTGCATCACCAGCAAGTGGGTGATCCTCTTGATTAGCGGCAGAGAAGTCCTCGCAATCGCCAGCGTCCGACTCATCCTCAGCATGCCCAGATGCGCTCGAAAATGTGCACCCGCGGTTAAGAAGCGCGCAGTAGAAACCAAACGAGCTAAGGAACAGACGCTTCTCTGCATCGTCGAAGGTCGGGAGAGCAGGAATGCGCGGAGGTGGGGCGTCCGAGGCGATAGGTGCAAAAGAACACGTCTTGACGGACGAGCCTGGGAATATTGAGTATATCGCAATTTTGTGGGGGACAAGCTGACTTACACGTTCCATGCCATTCAGAACATGAGATAGACGAGCCATTGGCATCCGTAAGGAGTAAGCACGTTGCACTGGCCTGGCCACCGTGTCCCTTGTCAAACGAGAACTGAAACGAATGTCGCGGATTGACGTAGCGCTCTGGGTCGACAGAGAAGAGATGCGCAATACGCTGACCCATAAGTAGTCCCGTTTCTGGATATTCGACTGTCGTCTGTGGGGGATGGATGGCGAGCGCATCGACTCGGGCTTTGCGATGAATAACATTCCCGTTGGCAGCCTTTTCGGCCGCAGTAAAAGGTCTAGCAGGTGCAGGAGAGCAGAGTAGTTTAGCCGGTGCAGAGAGTGTGCGTGAGGCGCTGAAAAGACCAGTAGGAGTGGGATCAGACGGTGGATGCTCCATAGCAGCGGTCGGTCGTGCAGAAGAGGACAGAGACGGCAAAGCACTAGCAGACGCAGATGTAGAAGTCGGGAGGAGCATGCTCGGTTGTAGCAGATGTCCAAGACCAGCCTGCTGAAGCTCGCGTTGAGCGCGCTCGAGCGCGCAACGCTGCTCCGTCGACAGCATGTCCATGAGAGCGCAGGGCGTCGCGTGGGTAGATGAAGTATAATTAATAGAGTCGTAGAAAGAGGGTATAGTGGTGCGCGAGCTGCGCGTATGCACAGAGCGGGTGTCGGACGCGCGCGAAACGATGTGGCTGAGAGCAAGCCGGGATTAAGAGCGTCTTACTCCGCACCGTCGCACTATACATCCGAGGGTGATACTAGCAACAGCAAGGTGAGAATCCATGTCCCGCACACTTGGAGTGTTTTTTGATGGTATATTGAGGCACTATCATGGCTGTATGAGCGTGTTGTGACTGTCTGCCTGTCGTTAAGTCCGTCTTCGAAATGCGCGGGGAATAGCAACAGTACGAGAGGTGAGACCTCATGTAAAGGCATTCTAATGTGTTTCAATAATTTTTATCAATACTCTAACCCAGAGTTCTTGAGAAGGATGCTGTCGGAATTGTGAGGTCAAAGGCGAAACATGTTTATCCCCCAACGAGACTTCACCACCTGTCCACCACGAAGCAGTCAAAATTAAGCTTAGCCGCAGTGTATAGCGGTACTTAGGGTGTATTTCAACTGTATAGACCACATTTGCACTCATGTGCAGGCGTGAGTCTCGTTCTATGGCACTGCCGCTGCTCCCGTCCGAAGATGAGGTTCAAAGTCCATTGAAGAGGAACAACGCTATAGCAAGAGAGCGCACTTTCAGACGTAATTGAGACGTATAATACTCATATTTTGACGTTGGTTTCGTGCTGCTACAAGGTCAGAGTAAAGAATAACATCAAGCCGAGTATCCGATGAGGTTCAAAGTCCGTTGAAGAGGAACAATGCTATAGCAAGAGAGCACACTTTCAGACGTGATTGAGACGTATGATACTCATATTCTGACGTTGGTTTCGTGCTGCTACAAGGTCGGAGTAAAGAATAACATCAAACCGAGTATCCGGTGGCTATCCTACTCCGCTTTGCCCACCTGAACTCCCTTCCATAGAACTAAGTAAGAAGAAAATTTGACTGATCATAGTTTTAGGTAATACATGACGCTATATAGGTCTACGGAGCGCACATTTTTGGTTCAGCATAGCAGGTTGGAGCCCGAGCGGGAGGCAAGTTGAGTATATGAAGACTAACAATGAACGGAGGAACAAGAACTTGGAGCGAATGAAAGAGAGCAGTGTCAGTACTCAGAGTCCACGACACACACTGGGGTGGTGAGACTCGAAGGTCTCCGCAAAGACAACACGGTTGCAGCGGTGGCAGACCACGAACATGTCATCGAATTCATTACGTGGCATGCCCTCTGCGGCGAGATTGAAAGCGGAATGCATAAGGGAATGGGGAAGAGGCTCAATCTTGGGCGAGGCAGGAGGAGGGGAACGAGCGAGGGAAGGAGCGGCGGAGGACGAGGGAGCGGGAGCAATGGCGTAGGGGGTGCGTTGACGCTCGATAACGCCGGACGGGCGTGACACAGGATCTGAGCGATGCAAACAGGTCAGATATACAACATAACACGATTGGAGCACGTACCGACGGTGTAAGGTTCGAAACGGACTACGGGAGGGATACTAATCAACCGCATGCTAAGGAAACGACTATAAAGAGCGTACCTTTTTGCTTATCCTGGTCACGAACGCGATGCGGACCGATGGAGGTTGACCTCCGCGGGTTGTCTGAGGAAGACGATGCGATCGGGGGCGTTGAGTCGGAGGTATGGATGAGAGGAAATGCTGCAGCACCTGTCAGAGATAAACGGCACACTAAGATGAGAGACTCACTCGAATCCGCATAGAATACGATCAGGTTTGCTGCAAGAAAATTGAGTAAACGTGAAAAGAAAGCATGAAGGCTGCGTACGGGAAAACTGAGCACGCGACGCCGCGAAGAGACTCCCTCCGGCCGCGATCGTCTTGGCGTCGTCCGTGGGCGCGCGCGAGGGATCAAAACGGTCCATTGAGACTGATGGGAGACGGTGAGATGCAATGGAAACACGCTGAAAACAACTGAGACGCACCCGAGTAACCGCACCCACCCGTACGGTGTCTGCAGACAAAGTGGAAGACCTTGCTGCGCTTGACGAACTCGGTTTCGGTCCCTAGGACCTCGTTGTTGCGCTTGTGAGTGCAGAAACACTGCGGGAGCGCGATGCCGTGCTGCTTGAGAATGTTGTCGAGGCTTCGCGGCTCAACAGCGCGTTTATTCGCTTTGCTGACTCGTGGGCTGAAATGTATGATGAGCGGTTTGTATATAGTGTAGCTTCAGCGTACAATATGTATCGGATAAGGTCGCAGGTCGTGGGGTCGAGCGTGACGACTTCGCCCGGGTTTTGGGACATCCAATCTTGGTAGCGTGCGAGCAGCTTCGGGTCTAGCAGGGTGTCGCAGGCGTCTGGCGACGCGCTGCCAGCGCGGCTGTCTGGGTGCGGGGAAGCGTCGTAATCGCTGTCGCCGTTGTAGGACGACATGGAGGAAGAAGAGGTCGCAACGGGCACAACGCGAGGGCGCGCGTGTCACGCGCGACGACGGGCGCGTCATGCAGTGCTGGCGCAAAGGCAAAGCCATCTTGCAGCCTTCGTCGCGCGCGCAGGGTCTCGCGTTCGACGTGCTGCTAATTGCGCACGAGGGGATGCGCGACGTGTCACCGGGACGGAGAAAGCGGCCGGGACGATCACGTCTGGCGTCGCCGGAATGCCGAACTGGAACGATCGTCCGTGGACTTTTCCTTGGGGTGCTTGCTCGCCCTGGAAGCCCCTGACGACCCCCGGGGGTCGTCAGGGGCTCGGCGGTGCACTTCCTATCTCCGGACCGGAATGCCGAAACCATGCCGCCCAGCCACCCAGCGCGCCTTCGGCAGCAGGAACTCAGGAAGCGACAACGAGCTCGTACACGTTGCGCCTGTATTGGCCATCGCGGTTGTCTCCCTCTCCGGCACTGCGAGAGATGGACGCGTCGTTGCAAGTGTCACGAGCAAGCACCCGCCCCTCGCGCAGTCGGGTCGAGCGTTCTTAGCGTACTTCGCGGATTCGATGCGCGTGGTGCAGACTCCAGAGCACTCAACATAGGTTGGTGTAGGAAGAGGAGCAAGCTGCGCAAATTGCCGAACCTCCGACAGCACCGTTTTACCTCCGTTTACGTCCGTCATTTCTCCCGCGAAGTCATATAGCCGCAGTGAGTGTTTCGACTCCCTTCTTGGAGCTTTGTTTTACACTTCTAGTTCCCCCAGTTGACCGGACCAGCGCTCCGACTTGTCCGATCCAGAACCCCTGCGGCGTTGTCGGCGTCATTTGAGTGTCAAAACATGAACGGGAACACAATGGTTTGGCTTCTCCTCGACTCATCGGGAACGCGTGCTGTCAGACTCTAACTCCCTACGAGCCCGCGTCTCGGTTGACACTCCCGCCGTTCTTCTGAGGCTTGGCCAGTTGTACTTCTACTGCTCCCGCCTCCGTATCCGACCTAAGTACTGGGGGAAAGCAGCGTATCCGAGGTGCAGCGGCGCGGACACAAGGAGGGAACATTCAGATAGACCCTCATATCCCGGCGGTAGATGTACGGTGCGTCCAGTATGGCTCGTTTCACCGAGTAGATGGGATCCCGTCTCGGCCATACAGTAACGGTTGACTGAACCTTATCATTTGTGCCGCCGTCACCGGGCCATCCGGTTCAGCCAGTGCATGGAGATGCACGAGACGCAGCCTTGTACTGAGACTGAGTCTATGCATAGATTCGGAAGACCGAAGAGCCCTGAAGCGCATCTGCGCCTTCTCAGCGCATCGGGTGAAGCGGGCTAAGCGGTGAAAGCTTTCGAGCTTGTTCTTTCAGATACGCAGCCGAACCACGTGCGAGGACCGTGAGACGAACTCTGAATGGTTCGCCATCCCATGGATGCAAGAAGTCGATCGATCGGGGCCAATACAGAATTTTGTCCTCCCGCGCACTGATCGCCGCTCAGCGCTCAAGCTTTCATCACGGGTAGCCTGCCGCCTACAGGGAGACGATCTACAGAGACGTTGCGCGATGCAGGAGTCGGCGCGATGTACGCAAGGCGATGAGCGATGAGTTGGTGTCAGTTTTACCAGGACCTGAATGTTGCTGCTGGTGCGTTGGCAAGGGAAGCTCTGATTTACGCGATACGGAACGTCCCTGTCCGACTTGCCAGCGGGTGGGTTCGAGTTCGTTGACTCCGCGGTTCCTGGTCCCCGAGCCGGGATTCGCATGTCGCTGCCCTAATACTGCGCGTCTCTCACGTCCGAAAAGTGTCCTGTGACTCCTCCAGCTGCCTCTCCCTGTACAGGAGTCTCTCATTGCTATCGTATAAGGTTCCGCAGGTGAATCGTTCGGACCGCGGGCAGATGCAACACAGGTTCCCGTTTGTTTGGAAGATGTTAAGAAGGCGAGGTATAAAGGGGAGTGAGTCAAGCCACGGAATCCGAGGAGATAATCTCAATTCGGTGTAAGCTGAGAGGTTGTGCGTGGTCCCGGGGCGCCATATATTTGAAGGTCGAGCCGGGACGTCATTGTAACCCGATCGCGCCCCTTGCCCTCGACCAACTTGCCCCGTGCCACCCCGCCGCTCGTTCTCTGGCGTTGGTCGTCGTCGTCCATGTCGACCAACATGGCCACTATGGCCTTCATACGAGGCCGCATAGATACCCTAATCGACCGCCTGGCCACGCTGCTGCTCTCGACGAGCAACCAGACGCTGGCGGGCTACAAGTCCACGCTCGACGGCATCAGCCACGCGCTCGCCACCGTCTACGACGACACGCTCACGCCCGCCTTTGCGCGCGAGATCAGAGACCAGCTCGCACAGTGAGTGGCCCACGGCGCGCGCAACGCAGAGCTGACGGCAGCACAGGATGCGGCTGGGGCTGCCGGCCGTGCACGCCGCCGCCGTCGCCGACCGCCGCACGCACCCCGCGTTCCAGGCCGACTGGTTCGCGTACTCGCGCCAGATGGACGAGTATCTGGGCTTCATCGTCAACCGCGTTCCCGAGCTCTCGTCGGGCCCGTTGGACGCGCCGCGCGCCTTCCCAGTCACCGACGACCGCGCGCCGTCGTTCGAGTACGACCACCGGCAACGGCGAGCACGCTCCAAGTCGCACGCGGCGCCGAGCGCGACGGCCGCAGCGCGCGCATATCACCCGTCATCGGGAGGCCGCCCCGCGGGACACGGTGCGTCGCCGCGCATCCGCCATGCGCCGGCCCTGACAGTTCATTTCCCCGTCGCACAGTCTCCGTGCCTGCGCACACCCATCGCTCTAGCCACTCCATCTCGCCCCAGTCGCGTGAAGTCCCGCCGTTCATCCCGCCTCCGCCTCAGCACGCTGAGCAAATGCACTACAACTACGCGCGACGGCCGCAGTACCCGCCGCAGCGATTCGCTCAGCCACTGTACGACCAGCCGCACCGCTCCCAGACGCCGTATCCTGCTGCAAGTATACCCCCGCATCTCGCCCGTGCGTGCAGTCCACATGACGTTGTGTGCTTACTGACTGACTCTAACTTCAGACGTTTACGCACAGAGCCCCGCCATGGCAGCGGCGCGCTTCAGTTAGTCACACCACCTCTGCTCGTACTATACTATCTACTCCACCTCCACCTCTCCGTCTACGGCTCTACCCTCACCACGGAGCCTGTGTTCAGGAGACTGTTTATTGCCACCTCGCGTCAAGTCTGTATCATTCGTCTCGGACCTCTCGTTGCTGTACCCATATGACTTGCATCTATGTTATCTCGCTGTGTGTACATACATACATCAGCCTGCTCATCGCAATTCACACATTACTGTATACGCATGCAGTTAGACATTTTGTGGTTGATGACGACGATTGTCGCGTCCGCGCCGGCATAGCCGGTGGCGTTGGGCGCCTTTTCACCGCCGCGGGTCACTGCAGCGAGTCCCTCTCCGATTCCCTCATCGGCTGAAACACGTTTCTCGTGCATGTGCGTCGGCATCGGCGCTCGACAAGAGGAGTACTGGTATAGCGTCTAGATCTGAACAGCACAGCACATGCGCTGTCCTCCAGGGCTTGAGCGGAAAGTCCTCCCCTCCGCCCATTTCCACGCGGTACCGCTGCGATGGCGAGAAGGCGCGGTACAGTATCCATGGCCAGGAATTCAGGGATTGCGACGGAAATGAAAAGACCCCGTATATACGTATGCCGTATGGAGTAACGCGGCGGGACATCTTCGCCCAAAGGTCATGTGCGCCAGCTCAGTAACCGATATGGACAGTCAACATCCAGCATCTCGCGGGAGCAAGCACATTGCGCCCTGGAATTTCAGTGGTAGACCCTACAAGTGTCAACCGGCGGGAAACCTCTCGAGGCTGAAACCGCGCACCTGTGGCAAGTAATGAGTATAGCAGCGTAGGGATTGAAGATGTATTTGGTTCGTGAAATGCCGCGGGAGAGTCGACTGGAAGTGAGGCTTCTGCGCGACCCTTGCGTTCTCGCACGTTGTGTTCCCGCCGCAAGACTCCCGCGGAGTGAATCACGATTGACAGAGCCTAGACAGAGTTCCGAATCACGAAACTGGGAAATACTCTTCAAACTTTATAAAAGCACTAGTTATTTGTTTATGAGGAAGACGACCAGAAGCCTCCTTCCGAGTGCAGCTTTGGGATTGGCTCCCAGGTCGGGTCAACTGGCAAGATCTCTGTGCAGAGGACGATGTCGTCGAGATTCTCCGCATCGTTCTTGTCGAATATCAGGGTTACATTCTTGAGCTGCAGTCGGGGCAGCTTTCGGGAGGGCGAGAAGAGGAGGATGTGCCCGAGGAGGAAGACGACGTCCTCTACCGAAAGCGTGCTCTGAGTGCCGGGCTGGAGCAACGCGAGAGCAGATCCAAGGGGCACCGCGATGCACACGGTATTGAGCGCAGGACAGTGCCAGTTCGACGAGGTATTAGGACCATGTAGTGCCCAGAGAAGATTGGCCATGCAGGGAATGACGACTGTGATCTCTGTGAGGTGTGCTGCGTGGATAGCACGGACTTCGCGGAGGCCGCCACAGACAAGAGAGTCCGCAATCGTGCAGGTCTCAGCCGTATCGAGGCAGCCATTATCACACAGCGCCGTCATAGTCAGGTTGTCGAGGACGTCCCGAATCAGCGTGCGTGTGTAGTCTCCAGACTGGACGACAAGCGTCTGCGATGGCTTGCTGGTCTCGTAGTACAGGACTTCGCGAACCCGCCCTGTCCCGGTGAGTAGGGATGACACAAGCGTGGTTTCGTCTGTTGGCAAGGTTTCTGTGACACAAACCTCGACGCACGCGACCCCGCGGAAAGCGGGAAGCATTTGACAGAGATAGCCAGCCTTCCCGACCAGATACACATCGTCGAGATAGGGAGACGACGTCTTCACAGCGCGCGTCATCGGTGCAGGTCCCATGACGATCGAAGGCATAGCCAGACCGAGCCGCCTCAGGGACGGACACGCATCGAAGATGCCGTCTAGGGCACCTGGTCTTTGCAGCAGGCTGAAAGGTCTCGTGAGAAGTCGAACGATGAAGGCGCGAATCAGACGCACAAGGAAATACCTGTGGTACGCAACTCCAGACTTGTGATACCCTGGAACACAGTACGTCCATCGAACGGCCAATGCGCCAGTGCTCCCGCAAGCTCCGAGTGGCGAGGCATCAAAAGTCTCGTCAAGCACAGCTGCTGGAAACTGCTCGAGCTCTTAGCAAGAAGGGCAGACAGGGTGTAAATTCCGCCAGCAAAGCGAAGATCCTGCACATGGTGCATATGGCGCAACAGAGTTTCTTCTACTAATGCGCTGGGTGAATCCAGAGTGATTCTCAACGGCCAGGATTTACTGCGTCCCAAGAGCTCGCAGACCATAAGGTCCGAGTACGCGTCGCAATCGAATTCAGACCACAGATTCTGCGCGTCGAGCGCAATGACGCGCCATCGATGGTACGTCTGCGAAGCAGAGATGCAGTCGCGCACGGAGAGCGAGGAGAAAACCATGGCGATGAGTTCAGCTGGGACGGCAGACAGGGGGGATTCGGCGTTGTAGGCTCTTGCAGCACGCGATATCCCGCGAAGGGCGTTGTCCAGCACCCGATTGACGGCGGCCTGCGCTCGGCTAATATGGAGTCGGCTCACTATTTAGCAACATAGAAAGAAAAAGCTGAATATGTGACTTACGAGCTGTCCAACTGTTCACGCACTACGTCTAGGGCCGCTTCAGCGTCGCGGTATGCCATAGCCTCCAAGTCGACATCTGTGTCGTGGGACGACATGGTAGTACAAAGAAGAGATGCAGACCGTGCCGGCGTCGGCCGGGCAACGTACAAGTACACCCGTTGCGTGTTACGGTAGTTATAGGAACCGCCCTCATACTTAGATAGAATTATGTAAGCGTCCGCTGCGAGCGGGCGCTCGAGCACCAGTCCAAGCACGTGATTAGATTATCCGGTCCACGGAACGAATCCGGGGAAGCATTTGACAGGTGCGGCTTATTCCGCAACTTGCTCCCTGACCATACCGAGGGACGACCAGATGGCAGCTTCAATAATAGAAGTTTCGCGCGTCAAGCTCATTCGCGAAACGGACGGCTTGCTTGTCTTCGCTGGCGCGCTTCATCCTCAACTTACCGTTGGCGCGTACGTGCCACAGTTTCATGCGTTCCATGTAGCAGTAGAGCCGAACTCATCGTCTCCGCTTCTCTAGGATTCCGTTTGGCGGTAATTCCAAAACGTATGACCGCTATGCAATATTAATGATGTGTGCTAGGATTCTTACTGTCGATCATCCTCGCTGCATGCGAGGAAGCGGTCAAGGAGACTCCGCTCCACGACGCCATTCATCTCACCGCGTATTTCTTGCAAGCCTGCCAAGTCGGTCCCTGCGAGGTTCACGTCAAGTTTCTCAAGAAGGGGAAAGCGTTCCACAACCTTGAGGCGGTGCTCATCCAGAACGTGCGCGTCGAAACTTGCCTCTAAGCGTGACACTAAAATGACCCTTTGCGCAGGGTACTACCCGGATAACAGCCCACCTCATATTCGGGCGCCTGGGCCCTGCGTTTTTGGACCCTGCGACGCCAGGCTCTGTGACGACTTTGACGCCTGCAACACCGCTGTACAGACGCACCCCGATCTGCCACCCTTCTGAAACGACGACTTTCGATTTTCGGCGCGGTATCAACATCCGCGATATCCTCAAGAAGGGTGCTGATTCCCGATTCGCGGAGCGCAATAAGCGCAAGGCGAACACGCCGAACGCCGGAACGAACCCTGATATGAACGGCATCCTTGAATACGGCGGTTACTATCAATTCGTCAACCCGACCGATGAGTTGACACAGATCACGATTCCCATTATCGCGGACTTGCATCGTAGCGTGAGGAGAAGCATCGTCTACGAGCGTCCCAAGTTCTGACATATCTCGCAGACTCCAGAACTGCTCAAGGGTATATTCACTCCGCCGGAGGGAATGTTCAAGTACGTCGTGGTGAGGCTAAAGCGGCATTCAGATTGCTAAGATGCTCTTAGCTGGTACCCAACTATGGTTCTGCAAATCGAGTTCAAGCACAAGATCCCGAAAGGACCTTCGTACTCCCGGAACATGGCAGCAATATATTCGCAGAGTCGGTTCATCGCGGAGGGTCGGCATGATGTCTCTGTTGAAGTCTGGACGGCTCCTCCAGGGGCACCGGGCGAGCCGGCGGATGTGGTGGAAGACTCGTGGCGCGAGAAGATGGTTTGCGTCGCGGTCGCCACGCAGATGAGCCTGAGTATGACTGCGGAGGCGAACCTACGACGCGGAAGACAAGTCGTGGACGCGCCCAAATTGTAGATTTCCTGTACTTCACGGAGCCTGAGACGAGCGCCAATCTAATTTCTGTTGTTCTTGCGGACTGAAGCCGGGCGGAGATGAATACGCGTCTCGACGTCCCTTTGTCTTGTCCTATCACCCTCTGAGACATCGCGCGTCATGCAGTCGATGCTCACGCCAGAGGCGTACTTCGGTCAGCTCTACAAGGGCGCGCGCGAGCTCAAGGCGGCCGAAAAACGGGGCGTCGTCCCGGACAGCATCGATTTCAGCGTGCAAGAAGTCTGCGCAGCGTGCAAGAACAACATCACGCCGCCCACAAAGCCCAAGCGATGTGCCGCCTGCAAATCCGTGCTATACTGTAGTCTGGACGTAAGTCATTGTTCTGAGGGTGTGCACGAGCGCGTTTTGATCAACTGCCTTTGTTCTGCAGTGCGCGAAGCGCGATTGGGCTACACCGCCGGCTGCAGGCGCAAAGCCGCACAGAGATCTCTGTGCTGATAATAAGGTGCGTTCCTTCTCGACTCGGCGAGGGATACGCTTACGATGGGTGTAATTTAGCGCCACATGCAGCGTCTGGACGACACCGTCGCCATTGCGAAACAATTCCCCTGGGGTCGGCTGGAAAAGGACGGCTCGCTCAACTTGGACATTGCTCGCGCGCGATTTGACGTCCTCGGGTCTGACGGCTATGGCTTCTGGAGTCACCGCGGCGGGCCTGTGCCACACGCGCAAGCCGGCGACCTTGGCAAGATGTTCGCGGCGAATACTCCGTACGCTAAAGCGATGGCGGCGCTTATAGCTGCCTTTGATCACCTTGACGGCAAGGACCTCCTGCAGTCGACGCACCTCACCGACGCACAAGGGTGGAAGCTGCCTCCGACGTTGATTCCCTATCGCGAGTTCGCGTCGCCCAGCAAGCGACCGGCATTGATTACGGAGTTTGACGGCGGAGTGGTCGACTGGGATAGCTGGTATAGGTGGCGCAAGCTCCCTAAGGAGTCTCCTGCCGCGCTGCTCATGGACTTTCCCATGAGCGTCCATGAGATCTTGGTACGCTGCCTGCAGGTCACAAATAGGAAGGCCGGGTCGGCGAGCAAAAGAGTCTCTCTCACCGTTCACTACCTTGGCGCAGAGGTCGAACTCAACTTCATACCACTGTAAGGCCGTACCCACATCCCACATCTGCGACTGTCTTCTGATGAGAGTGTTCCAGGTTCTCCGAACTCGCCTTGCTCCTCCCATATCACGACATCAAACTCGTCATGTTCGGCGAGAACGTTCGTAAGCTCGGCGAAGAGGCGAAGAAGAAGCCGTCCTCTCTCGTGGCGAAATCGTCGCCGAGCACTCCCGTCTTCACCTACAAGGCGCCTGACGAATGCGGCTCGGGCGCCATCTCCGTATTCCTCTGCACATCGAAGGCGCTATGGGAACCCAACATGTCGGACTTCCCTACTCCAGATGCACTCGTCGCATGCAACGCTGGGCTCGGGTCGTACAGAGAATGGATCCCCGTAGTCCAAGCAGCGCATCGTCTGGAAATTCCCTTCGGTGTTACGGAGTATGCAGAGCAGTCCGCAGAACACCAGGTGGCGAACTTCCCTCTGATGCTCTCGTATGGAGGTATTCGTCCGAAGTCGAGGGACGAGTACGAGATCGGGTTGAACCCGTTCCAGAAACCTGGGCAGCGCGCTATACCGCAGTATCGGCTGCCTAACGTCTCGAATGGATTCACGATTGTTGTTGTCAAACGGACCGCTGTTGCTGCTGCTGCCCCGAAGTCTGTCGACGACGTGGCGTCTCGTGTTGCTGCGCTCGACTTGGATCTGGACTGAAGCTGCCGAGCTGGTGTATCTTTGTCAAAATATCTCGAAGTGATCTTGTTCCATCATGTACGCACGCCATTGGTATCTTACGCGAAAATCCGTTACCAAGAAA
Organism: Exidia glandulosa HHB12029; assembly: GCA_001632375.1. Classification (NCBI taxonomy): domain Eukaryota; kingdom Fungi; phylum Basidiomycota; class Agaricomycetes; order Auriculariales; family Exidiaceae; genus Exidia; species Exidia glandulosa. The sequence goes on along the minus strand of KV425883.1, from coordinate 599,724 downwards.
GGCTCCTATGGGTCTTCAGCGCTTCAGCGTTCTCCTTTTGACTTCAAGTGAACGCCGGATGATCCAGGGGTGTACTTGCTGACACTTTCGTGCGTACGAGGCTTCCCAACTCGGGGGGTATGTCTGTTGAGACAATAGCTATCAACACACCGCGCTCCCGGTACCCTATGGTTCTTGCATCCCGCAGCGGCATACGACCTGTACGGTACTCCTAGGGTGGTGCTCAACTTGCACCTTCGGGGACGGAATAGAGAAACCGACCATTATCCTTCTCTGGATTTGTCATCCCCATTACTTCAAGACATACAGAACCGCAGCAGTGCGGCTGGCCGACTCGGAACGGCGTGAATGTTATGATGACGCGCAGGGAATATGAGCTTGCGACGAGAGGGACTCGGATCGCCAGCCTGAGCTTTCGCAGCAGCACATTGTCGATGACGATGACGAGAATGTCGAGGTGCGATATCCTCCGAGTTTCAACGCTTGAACGTCTATTTGCAGGTGGCAGCACGGACGTTTTGATTCTGCATCCGACTCATGTCCATGGAGGGTCGTCCGACTCGTGCTGTACATATATAGCTCGCTGTCGAGCTCCGGTTGATGTCGCGGCTTGGGTAAGGTATTTTCATCATCGGGTTCAGTGCTGAGCATAGGGTGCTGACCGGCTTGTGTGTGAACCGGGTACATTCCGCATGCGCAGCCTTGCGGCGCAGGTAAAACTGATCTGAACGGGCCTCAGGTGAGAGCGTGGACACCTGGTATTATATACACTACTAAGGTTTCATTACAGAAAAGTTCTGGTAGGTTTAATTGCTTATGTTTACCGGATGTTCCTGGATCGTCATCTTCTTGACGATGTTGTCGTTACGTTAGCCGTTGGGCGTAAGCGTCGCGCTCAAGGCTGGCAAGTCCGATGGCCACTTTCTGGCTTGAACCACGACGTACCCGATGGGCGGCCTGCCCGATGAGCTCGTTCTCCAGATATTCGACCTTATATTCGTGCCCGAGGTGCCCACGGCTGACCCGTACTGGGTGCTCTACGAGCCCATCAAGACCTGCTCGCTCGTCTGTCGCCAATGGCACGACTGCGCGCAGTCCTATCTCTGGCGCAACACCAACTTTCTCTGCCAGGGCGACGACGACGGCGGGCGTGACTGCCAGGAGCGGTTTCCGCGGCTCGGAATGGCGCTCATGTGCGAGACGCGTCCGCTCGCGAGCCTCATCACCACGATGTCGGTCGAAGTCGGCACGCAGTACAGCTCCCAGAACGGCTATCTCTCCGGCGCATTCACAGAGCGGAAACACGTCGACCCGCTGCAGTTTGCGCAGGTCGTGTCGCTGTGCGTCCGGCTCTCGCGGCTGCACATCACCGCGCACCACGAGCTGTCCCCGACGGCGGACGGATTCGACTCGGAGTGTCTCGTGCTGCTCAGGCGAGCCGCGAGGCTCGAGCATTTGTCGTTGGACGACCGGCACAACGGGAACGGCGTTACCGCGCAGTTGCTCGGCACCTGGCGCCGCTTACGCACGCTGCGCGTCCGCATGCTCCGCTTCTCGACGCGCGCGGTCCCGGGCTACATGGCGCTCGAGGCCCTCCATCTCGAGCGCGCGCCGTCGCCCGCGTTCGTGTCCTACCTCCTCTACTCGCACTCGATCATCAAGACCATGACGCTCGAATTACTGGACGACTACACACAATGTTTCCTCACCTTCCGTGCATCGCTACGCGAGCTCATGGTCCGGCGACACCGCGAATTCGAAGAGGACTCGCCCGCGAGGAGTACGTACCTCGATAATCTGCAACTCGCCAAGCTGGAACGGTTGCGCGTGTTTGTGATCGACCAGCTGAAGGACCCGGGTCTGCTCGACGTGCTGCCTACGAGCATCGATACGTTCGGGTTCAACCCCGTGCATACGGAGGATACAGAGCCCGTGCTCGAGTACCTGCGCAAGCGCTCGAACGTCCGGACGGTCATGATGCCCTGGCACACGCGCGACATGGAGAACGTCGTGCCCGTCGTAGACTACTGCCAAACCCACAACCTCCGCGTACATTTCACTACCCTCGTCATTTGGGAGGTCACGAATTGGAACAGGGCCATCGAGTCGGCCCTCGACTCGAGCTCCGAGTCGGAGGCGTTCTAGTACATATCTAGGTTGGAATCTACATCACACATCTATGTTATTATCCTTACGCTGCTTTTACACATTGACATTGCAACATTCCTCTCGTGACGCAAATAGCGCATTGCTGCTGACGTCCGTGTTAGAGTAACGCTGCTGACGGGAGAAGACGCGATCGGCCGGTTGCATTCGCAGACTGCCAAGCAGCGGCAAGTCGAGGCCGCATGCTCAGCGCTCAGCGCTCAGTTCCTTTCAGCACGTACGCGTCAACCTACGTGGATGATTTTGCGACGGGTTCGGCAGGGTGCTGTAACTACTACGCGTGTTTCGGAAGCGCGTGCCACCTCCGACGCAGTTGGAGACCTGAACTGCTTCGGCGAATACAGTATGTGCGAGAGAGAACTGGGTTGCAATGCCATTGGGAAGCTCCTCATGCTCGTACTGGCCTGATGAACTGTGATGAGTATGTCAGCCAGATACTACATACTTCATCACACGATGAACGCCCAGAGTTCGTGCAGAATTGCACCCTCATTGGCGCGTCGGTCTATATGCCCGGACAGCACTCGTTACCTTCCCGAAGATGATAGACGCCTCCTTGAAGCGTACAGGGTCCTCTCCCGTCCCGGGGCGGATATAACGTATGATACGCTTCATCCACCTGAAATCTACCAATGGCAAACTCGGAAGTCCGGAGCTGTGGCGAGGGTGCATGATTCAGGGGGCGCTTACGCGTTAACCGGTTCCCGTTCGAGCAAGGGTTACCCCGGATTGACGCGTTATAAGCTCCTGTCCTTTCCTTCCTGCCACCCAGACACTCCCGACCATGGCCACATACCAAGCCACGCCCGTCGCAGACATCGCCAGCGTACGCCGAGCAAGCTGCTCTAGACAACGGCGTTGACGTGGATGCGCAGATTCGCGACGGACTATTCGCCGCGTACGCCACCGGCAAGACCAAGGACATCGCGTTCCGCAAGGAGCAGCTGCTCCAGGTCGCCTACATGTTCCAAGACAACAAGCAGCGCTTCCGTGATGCCCTCGCGCAAGATCTGGCGCGTCCGTACGTCCAGTTCAGCTCGCGTACTGCAATATCCAAGATTCACGCGTGCTCAGCCCAAACGAGACCGACTTTCTCGAGTTCGTGGCTATAATGGAGCAGTCGCTCAAGGCGTACGAGAACGTGCACAAGTGGGCAAAGCCAGACTCGCCCGCGTTCAGCATCAACACCTTCCCCATGCGCCCGCGCGTGTACAAGGAACCCAAGGCGCGTTACTTTATCTCTTTTACTCGTAATAGTTGTGTTAACCTCTGTGCAGGGCGTGGCGTTGATTATTGGGCCGTTCAACTATCCGCTCTTCTGCGTGTTTACGCCCTTCGTGCGTATTAGCCGCCTCGTGAATCGTTGCTGACACCGGTGCAGATCGGTGCAATGGCTGCCGGATGCGCCGCCGCGATTAAGCCCTCCGAGATGACGCCCGCGACCGCTGCGCTTGTTACTGAGCTCATGCCCAAGTACCTGGACTCCCGCTTCTATACTGTCATTAACGGTGCTGTCCCCGAGACAACCGCTGTGCGTCTCTCGCGCATCTCAGCATGCATTTCGAAGTCTTACATGCTGTAGCTTCTTGACCTACAATGGGACCACAGTACGCACCATTCAATTGAAGGTCGTTCGCTCTGACATTGTATCCCAGTCTTCTTCACCGGCGGAGGGCGCGTAGCTAAGGTAGTCGCTACTGCTGCTGCGAAGTATCTTACTCCCACCACACTCGAGGTGAATGCATTCCTTTTCGTTTTTGTTATGTGCAAAAAAAGCTGACCTATGGATCTTTCAGCTTGGCGGCAAGAACCCGACGATCGTCGACAAGGACATCGACTTTGACGCGAGCGCGCGGAGGATCCTGTGGGGCAAGACCGCCAACGCTGGCCAGTCGTGCACCGCGCCGGACTATATTATGGTCGTCGGCCGGGAGGCACACGATAAGCTCATCGCGGGCTTCGAGAAAGCGTGCGTGCCATTTCTCTCCCCTCTCTAATCTCACTCTTTCCAGATACAAGACCTTCTACCCGAACCCCGACACCCAGGTCGACGAGATGACGCACGTCGTCAACGCAGCCTCGTTCCAACGCATCACCGGGCTGCTCGAGCGTACGAAGGGCAAGATCGTTCTTGGCGGCAAGACGGACGCGTCGAAGAACTGGATTTCGACGACGATTGTCGATGGCTGCAGCTTCGACGACGCGCTTTTGGAGTCGGAGGTCTTTGGACCTGTGTTGTCTGTCGTGACTGTAGACAGCATCGAGCAAGCCGTGGCGCATGTTCGCAAGGGGTGCGAGACATCTGGCTCTTCTGCCGCAACATGACTGACACGCTCTCCAGCGACAATCCACTTGGTTGTTACATCTTCACGAGGAGCCAGAAGAATGCCGACTATGGTACGCCATCATTGCCCACGTCTTACATTGAACGTTTGTTGAAAAGCGAGAGCACAGTCCGGATGAACACGACCAGCGGAACGTTCATGGTCAACGAGACGGTCATCCAGGCAGGAAGTGCGTCACAACTCTTCTCTCCCCCTCCCTCTCTCACCTAAGACATTTCATACTTAGTCTACGGTATTCCGTTCGGAGGAATCGGCCCCTCTGGATGTGAGTTTCCATTTGCACTTCAAAAAGATGAAGGCGACTGACATCGCGTAGCCGGGTACAGCAATGGCAAATACGCATTCGACACTTTCACCCACCTTCGTGGGAGTCTGCACCTTCCCGGCTGGTACGTTAAATCTCTCTCTCTCTCTCTCTCTCTCTCGCGTGTCTCACCAATTTCTAGGATGGAGAAGATGATGGCGTTCCGTTACCCTCCCCACACGGTCTGTTCACAGAGTCTATGCCGTGACACTGACACTCATGGGTTCTGCAGCCGAAGAAGTTGTCGCAGATGAAAATGCTGATGCGCACTATACCGTATGCGCGTCCAGGCTCGAAGCCGGCGACGCCATGGGGCAAGCTGTTTGCATCCCTCGCGGTCGTCGTTGGCATCGTTGCTGCTTATCGCCACAAGAGCAAGTAAGGGCCGCGGGCAATGGGGTGTTTCAGTCCTAATGTAATTGTACAATATTCTTTTCTCACAACATGATACACAAACAGAAGTCGGAGAAAAGTCAGTTACATTGGCGCGACGACTTTATCCTTGTTCTTGTATATCAATTATCACGACTGTGAACCCGTTGTCGAAGCTTGGTAACCGATGCGTCGCGACCTGGCGACGCCCAGGTCTACGGGTTCTTGTACTCCTCCGGCTCCATCGGTCGCACGTCCATGACGGTCCATCTCGGGATTCTTCACGAACTCGCAAACAGTCGGACAATTTTCGACATCTGGCAAGCTCCGCGGTACCCCGTCCCAGCGAAAGGAATCTTCAGCGCCTGCGCGACAGTCGTACAGAGCATAGAGTGTCGCTGAGGAGAGGTCGGGAAGGGCTGGCATGCAGTCGAGTTGACGTCCCAGGGCCACTGGCAGGAAGCGGGGTTGGTGTTTAGGTAGACTGAGATGGAGCCGGAGCCGCATGGGACGGGAGCGTAGTGTGTGAAGACTGGGTCTCCTCGGGCCCGAGATCGGGTGATGAGCGAGGCTGGGTACTTCGTGGCCTCTGGCCAAGTATGATGACACTCTTTCCAAACAGTAGTTAATCGGTACGTTAGCTCATGCGCGATGCGTAAATCTAAATGGCCCGCCTAAATGCTCGCGAATGTGAGTGGAAAAGCCCGGTTCGGTCGTTTTGCATCTTGGCCTCGTCCACGACGTTCACGCTCGTCCACGTCGTTCGTCTATCGTCAGATCACCCGCTGGTCATCGCTCTTTATAGCGAGGCTCGCATAGGTCATGGAACCCATGGATCGTCTTCCCATAGAGCTTGTATTCGAAATCCTCGCTGGAGTCGACTGATTGCGCGATATCGTCCGCTGCAGCCACGTTTGCCGGATGTGACGCTCTACCACTTATTACGAGTACATTCTCTCTTGGACTGTCGGCTGCGACGACAACGACAGGGATGACGATGACGCGACGAAGACGAAGGAGGGCTCCAAGGGCAAGAATCGCGACTTTTTGGTCTTCGGTGCTCGGCTGTGCAGTCTTCTCGTCCTCTCGACTATAGCTTCCTCACAGAGGTTACCTTAATCCAGCTCGAGCACTCGGGGGTTTCTCAGGAACGATTACTCCCAGCAGTGAAGAGCAATATGGACCGTCTTCGTCCTCTGTCCATCGAGCACGAGAACCCACACCCGTGTGGTCAATTCCCTTTGATCAGATTCTTTTACGCTTCGCCGCGAGGTTATTCGCCGCATTTCGGGTCGCACATACGAAAACATGCCTGCAATGGCCTATTCCAGGACCAGAATTTAGGAGTTGCTTCACACCTGTTTCCTTGATCGCAGACTGCATCAGTGTGACCCGTTTCATTGTCGCGGCACGACCGCGCCATGCGCCTGTATCCGTTGGTCAACGCGTCGTATCAGGACGCGCGGGACGTCTTCGAGCCTCTGCATTCATTCAAAGCGGCGCACACCTACACGTCACGGTGATCTGCTATAGTACATCTAGGGGTAACAGAGCTACCGCGCTTCTTGCGCTTGCACAAGTGCTGTTTAACTACATCCGCGTCTGTTGAGATCGTCACTATCCGTCCAGCTTCGTGGCCTTCGAGGTGTCTGAAGTCGGCCAATGTCCGCGTCGTGGTCGTGGTCAAAGCGGATCGGACAAGCAAAGGCCGCCCGTCGATCTTTGTGTACACGAAGTTACACCTATCGGCAGCTTTGAGACAAGGAGCCCGACAAACTCACTCAGTGGTCATAGCTCTTCCGACAGAGTGATTGCGCTTGACGGTGAGCTCGACGTATAAATGCCCGTGCAGGCCGCCTCCCCATGGCTCTTCGTCCGCCACACACACTGCAGTGACACCTCCTCGAACATTCACACTTTACCCGACCCTCTATCCGCGGAAGACGTCGCAATGCCGGTGCGTACTCGTCTTGTCTCCGGGAGCTTTTCTCTCTGGTCCAAGCATCGCTGACATGTCCTTTCCTCTCGCAGAAAGCTCCGACTATCGCTGGAACCCAGGTCTGCCCACACTGCCCAAGGACGTATACTCGCGCCAGGGATATGAGACGACACATCCGTGGAGAGCATCTCTTAGTGTGCGTCCACCCGCCGTTATCGTCGCCACAAAACCACTGACATGTCTCACATTACCCAGGCAATACGAGTGCACGGAATGCCCCTTCGCAACAGCGCAGCTCGTAAACTGCAAGCGCCACATGAAAAATCGGCACAATATCCCGAAGAGTATCGCTCAGCCACGTCTTGTCGAGCCAAGCGTTTCACCTTCCGCTGACTTGGTGGCCTCCGCCACTCCTTCTCCTCGGACCAGTCAAGTTCAAGTTGCTACTCGGAATGCGCGCTCTGCCCCCAACACGACCTCGCAGGCATCGGCTCAGCCATTCATGCCGAGCGTACTGCTCCCCAATCCTGCATCGCTCCAAGCCCAGTTGTCTGTACTTCCCCGCCCCACGCTTCCTGGTCTTGGCTCTCGCGCTCCTCAACCTGTCTCCCTCGACTGGCACGCTGGATCGTCGACCTCAGAACTGGGGTCGCATCCGTCCTACTCGCTCTCAACTGCCTCTAATAGCGCACCGTTGGCACTCCCGGACCCAGTCTTCTCCCCGCTCGGTACTGCTTCCCTTCCCACTCCCGTGTTGCTCCCTCCTCTTGACGGTCTTGAGTACTTGTCGTCTGGCTCGTCATCCTTCGATGACTCATGGGATCTCTTCGGCGACATGTCTCAGGCCCCCAGCAGCAGCAGCAGTTTGTGGGGAGACGAGCTAAGCATTGACGATGTTATCGATCGACGTAACGATAGCTTCTAGGTCATATCTTGCCAGATTGCTCATTATATGCGACCTGTATTAGTACTGTTATTTTTCAACGCTCTATACGATATAATTCCAAGTTTCTGTTCGTGGTCAGATCAGAATCAATACCGACATACAGTACTAGTAGCCGCCCACAACAGTCGGTCTATAAGCGCGGCGACAGAAGCAATCGTTTGCGCGACGCAATCTCGGCTCATGTCGCGGTTCTCTTGCTACATAGACCCTTCACCAGACCCTGTGCCTCGAAGCGGAATAGAGGGTTGCTTAGTGAGCGAAGTCACTGACAATACAAAACGATCCGTCCCATCACCCATAGGCGGAGATGAGTACCGGAGAGGAATCTCAATCGTGCAGGCCACCTTGGCCAGAGATGCCTGCTCGAGAGATCGACCTTCCACTACATGCTGCGCAGCACGCAGCAGGACGATCGGGGTAGGATGGCTCCCAAGCCGCTCAGTCCCACAGCTGACGCGGAGAGTTACCAGGAGTTCGGCTTGAAGTTTCGCGGACGCCACCGGATGAACTGAGCTCTCGATCTCACCGGGGGAGTGAGGGGCTGAACGAGAGACAGTTGCTACCAGTGTCTGGGAGCCTGCACGGTGGAGCACCAGCCCTGTGCTCCACGCTGTCCTTGAAGACTTTTGAAAACCTAGCGCCACAATTACTTGACTAACACACTGACCCTACTGTCAATCAGCGTATAAACCGTCTTCAGTAGCGGAGCTCGGTCGTCAGGTTGCTCAAGAGACCGATAGTCACTGCAATTCGTAACTCCGGGAAATTCTCTGCAATCAAATAACTCTTTGGCGTCGCGCCGTTTGACCTCTCAAGAAAGTGCAAGTTCTGATGAATCAGACTCGAGGCGCGGTGGAAGCATTTTTGCTCTCCGCCGTTAGGTCACGTGCTGACGACCCGCTTGTAGCGGGTGCAGTAATCCTTAGCCAGTTCCTTTCGCGTCGGCTCAAATCCAAGCGGCCCTCTTGCCCACCGACACGCAAGTCTTAATCGGCTATCGCACCTGAAAATGCACTGCGTTTCACCCCTCGTTTTCGAGGCACGTCTGGAATCTGGATGTTCACTGTACGCTTGCCGTTGCGCACCCATTGCGGCGTCGAAGGGTCACAGTAAAACATGTACTTACTATGTTCATCTTCCCAGATCACGAAGGCGCAACACAACGGCGGTCTATAGCAGTCACTCGGACAGGAGTTCAGCACCCCTGAGCCACGACGGTCACTGTCGACCACGGCATTCAGCGTCTGTCTACTTGGTCATGTTCCACGAACATTCAGTCGGGATGGACCATTGCGTTCGCAATTCCCAGTGAATAGCGACGACAGCTTGTTATGACTCGAACTGGCGGTCGACTTCGCTGCAACAAATGGGCATAGCGTACCGTTTTCAACGATGCTTACTATTGTACGTTCTCAATTTATGCTCGTCACGCTCATGCTCATTTTGGCCGTCGTCTCCCGCTGCTTTCGTGTCGTAGCCTGGATGAGTCACATACCTCGTTATCCGCTCACGGCAGTTGGTCCGCAATTTTGGTGATACAAGGAGTCCTTTCGAACCGCAAACGCATCTCGCATCTCCTATCTTGCTGTACGGATCCCTACACCGGACCGTGGCGATTGCGGCGAACACGTTCATCTAATGATATAATTTGGACGCGGCGGATTGGTCGTCACGGTGTAGACGATGTGATCCAGTGCAGGCTCTCAATCAAAGCCTGCTCAAGGTACGTCAAAACGCGCTTACCCCCTTATGCCCGTATTCACACTGATCTTCATTCCATGCAGCTCCTGTCTTTGTGTCGAACGACCACGTCTTCCGATATTCAATCGGCGTCCAACCTGTCCTTGGTTCTCTCCACTCGCCGACATGTCCCTATCTGGCACGCATCGCATCGCTCACGAATGTGACGGGGCAGAACCCTGGACGACTTCCCAACGGCGAGCGTGGACTTCGGTGCGGCGAGGTCTCCAGCGTCGTCTGAAGACGACAGGAAGTGTAATGACCATCGTACCATCGTACCATCGGCTTGACCTCCTGCCTTGCGACGTCAATTCCGGACTTGCCAGCATCCCACCAGCGTTCAATACATGCGCAGACGACATGTGCCCGGTTTCAAGAACTGTACAGCCGAGCGAGCGAGCTCACATTCACGACCTGCCCAGGAGTTGCGTCGCACGTCGTAAATGAGCGCCAGCCGCGCAACACCTACCGTGCACCATTCAAGCTTCCCTCGTTCCGCGAGGTTACGACTGTGAGGTCGTTCACATGCCAGTGCGCATGCGACCCAAGTATTCGACAACATCTTGTCTCGTCGCCTGGGAGGTGAGTTTATGTCACCATTCAGTAGCGCCACAGCTGAACGGGTGTGCAAATATCTAGCATCTGCCATGATCTCTGCGCAGAGGGGAGGTTTAAAGGAGTGTATGCAGATATCAAGTGAGTGTAGGGAGTGAAGCTTTTGCGAGGTCTGGTTGACTTACCACAACAAGATTCAAGCGCTCCGGCGAACATCAACGGTCATTCCCAACGGCTCACGCCACCATATAGACGCGTCACCTTACAACGTCTGTCGCGCACACCGCTCCGCCAGCTGACCTTCGCCTCTGCGAAAGACGGGCGTCATAACGACTGGAGCTGGGCCTTCAATGTTCACGCGACTGCGTTGTCTGACACTCGCGGCATCAGCTCGACGTGCTCGACGTACACGGTTTCTCTACATACGCCCATGAGCGCAATGGCAGGCTGTATGCACAGACTCAGCGGGTATTCGCGGGTATCAGGCGTATGCGTACGCGACCACTTGTGAGGCACGCAGGAGGAGCGTCAGCCCATGTATACAAGGAGAAGGTCCGCACGTCCAACAGCCGCGTTTCGTCCCGCTCATACGCTTGCTCTAAAGTTGGCGCGTCAGCACGACTACAGACCTGCCCGAGCGTCATCCCGATCGCCTCTGTCGACGCAATAAAAGGGGCGGGACGGGCGGAACGGTGCCGGCCTAGGCTTGACTCTCCCCTCCATCCTCGACGCTCTTGCGCTCTCCGCACACTCATTTAGCATGGACCTGTACGTCTACCGCGCGCGCGCGTGTGATGCGCATACTCACGATAGCCCAGATTCGACGACGTCGCGGTCACTACAAACATCTCCCCCTATTTCCTCCATCTCTTCGCTCCCAATGGTCAAGCTCGTTCTCCTCCCTCTCAACCTGCACACCACGAACCTGCTACATCCGGCGCTGGTCCCGGCTGTGAGGCCCAGGGTGCGCCGATTCGGTACACACCTGAGTGGGCAGTCGACTCACAGTGCATACTTAGGAGTCCCTCTACCCTCGCACGCTGAACCGCTCGGCTGCACAACAGATCCGTCTGCGCCTGCTCGTCGCTCCGTCTTCTCCCCGCTCTCCCTCCTCCAGTGGACGGGAGCGGCCGTGGCGAGCGCCATACACACTCTCGCACCAGGCTTCGGCAGCACAACGAGCCTCAGCGCAACGTCGACGACTCGTGGCTCAAAGCGCGGTCGTAACGAAGCCGACGATGAGGACGACGACGGCGATGACGACAAGGCGAACGAGGAGGCATCTGCACTGCCGGTGAAGAAGAAGGCGCGTTCCAACTCGCAGGTCCGGTTCGCATACACGGACAGGTGGGTCAAGTCGGTCCAGAAGGGGACGCCCTTGGTCGTCAATTTCGGACCGACATTCGCCTTGCCCTCTGTCGCGGAAGCAGCCCAGAGCGACGACGAGATGGACGACTCGTCCACCGCCTCCGACTCCACCCCTCGTCCCGTACACGGTGCACCCGCCGTCGACGCCATGGACGTCGACGATTCGGCGGACCAGTCCCGGTACACCTCGACGTCGCAGCACAGCTCGAATGCATACTTCGGCATGGACGACATTGTTTCGGCTCGAGCGAGCGTCCACGTCGTGGAGCTCACGGCGTGCGTACAGAACCTCGTCCAGCGGCTGCGGCATGCGTCCATCCTCCGCTTCCGCGAATCACAGTATGATCTGGGTCGCATGTTGATGAACCCCGCCGTCCGCAACATTGCTATCGTCGTCGGTCTGCAGACGCGTCCCAGTACGTTGCTGCGGCTTCTTCGGCATAGCGCGAGTCCCACGCGTGGCCACGTCGCCATCGTCGGTAGCTTGCAGGACGGTTTCGCAACTATTGCTCTCGCGTTAGACAACGGCCAGCTGCTCGTCTTCCCAGCCTGCTCGACCCCCGCGCTCTCGCAGTTACCAGATACCCCACCCCTCCTCGCCGCACCTGAAGTTACGCTCGGCGACGAGCTCGACCACAAACAGCTCGGCGCGCTCGCTGGCGGGTCAGAGCCACTCCGCGCGACAGTGCTCCGCATCGTAATCACAGGCGCGGACATCGATAACATTTTCACCTATCGCTGGCTTCTGCTGCGGCTCCCGAATGTGACGCGCGTCGTCTTCGCGTTGTCCGCGGCATGTGGCCCTTTGCAGCTCGTCGTTGGCGAGGTACAGCTTCCACTCTCGGCGCGTCATATCCTCCACATTCTCATGACCGTCGTCGACTGTGCGGATACGCCAACGGTGGAGATTGAGGAGGACATCGTCCTGCAGGATATGAACGAGTTTGGCGCCGCTTTGAAGGACATTTGCCGCATCCGTAGAGTACCGACAGCTCGCTTCTCAATGTAGATTCACACCCAACGTCTGTATCCCGTACGCACCTGTTTTGTACCCTGTTTGTACCTGTCGGACATAGTATAATCAACCAGTCTCTTTGTAAAGTCATGTGTGAAAGCATCGTACATCCTGCTAATAGCTCGAGTACAACCTCTTCCTTGATGCCGCGGTCCGCGCGAAGTCCTCGCCGACATTCGCACGACCGGGTAAGGGACATGCAAGGGTTGTCCGGGCTCGGGTCAAGGGTGTCGTTTCCCGCTATAGCTACGTTTACGTGACTCCTGCCATCAGTACACTGCTGTTCGCCTGACCGCCTTATCGTCGCTCATAGCAGTTACGAGACCTAGGAAGGTGTACGACAAAGTCGGCGGGACCTACAGTCTCAGATATTGCAAAGGGATCGCGCCCCGGGCCGCCCGCCGAATACCACACAATATAGAAGATTATTGACCCGTCGCATCTGCAGACATAATAACAGGCCATATATCAGTGGTAAGTCTCCCGTGGATGAAAGATGAATGCTCGGGGATGTGGGTTTAATCGCTATTTAGAAGGTTGCCTCCCAGCTTGGCGAACTCGCACGTGATGAAATAGCGGAGAACCAAAACGTCTGCATGCGCGTCGTCGCCTCCTCCATGCAATCTCCAAAGCGAGATCTTCGTCCAGAAAGCGCGTTGCAGACTGGCATCTCCAGACGGAAGGACTGAATGCATGGGATACAGGCCGCGGATGGTTACGGTTGTGGCCAGCGCGAACTGTGTCACTTTCTTGATAACAACTCGCTCCAGAGCGGGACCCTGATACAGCTACGAAATGAGAAAGAGTTGAGTACCTCTAGATATGAGAGGAGAGAGCGTATGCTATTGTGACGGAACACCGTCTCTCTGTCTCAAGGACGGCGTGGAGCACGGGGTTGGTGCGCCAGGGGCAGGCTTCCAAACATCGGCACCCCCGGCTGTCTCTCGTTCAACCCCTCACTCCAGCAGTGAGATCGAGAGCTCAGATCCGGTGTAGTCCGCGAAACCACAAGCTGAACATATGTGAATTTGAATACATCCGCTGCAGCGGTGGGACCGAGCGGCTTGGGAGCCACCCTCCTCCGATCGTCCTGCTGCGTACTGCGCAGCATGTAGTGGAAGGTCGATCTCTCGAGCAGGCATCTCTGGCCAAGGTGGCCTGCACGATTGAGATCCCTCTCCAGTACTCATCTCCGCCTATGGGTGATGGGACGACGGATCGTTTTTGTTAACTGTCAGTACCTTCGTTCACTGAGCATGCGTCAATTCAGTGTACCAAGAGCAGGACAGTTTGACAAGTCATGGTGCAGATGGCAGGTCAGGTTCATGAGTGCGTACAATTACAGTGTTCAGACTCGCTCTCTTCCGCACGCTCAGAGCTGCAGTCCAACACACTGAACGTTGATGAGACCGTTCGAGGCAACGTTCTGGCAGCAGACGGACTGCTGAGCGCTGTAGAAATGTATGAGCTCTTGTATGGGTGAATCGCGCTGCGACCACATACCAGGTGCCGGGAATAACGACGCTCAAAACAGAGACCGGAGTGCACTGAAGATTCGCTATGACACTGAGCGGGACGGAGAGGAGATCTCCAGTGCTCGGGTCGACGGGCTGGCTGAAGCCGTTGCAGCAGAACGCCTGACTGCCATTGCAGGTTGCACCGCCAGCGGCAGGGGCGTCGTTGTCGGCGGTGGGAGCAGCGACGGCGAAGGCCACCAGAGAAAGCGAAGTGAGGGCGGTGAAGAAGCGCATTTCAGATGCCGAGACGACTCGAGAGGCTGACTGGGTGGACTGGGTGCTGAGACAAAACGACTGGGAGTGTGCCTGGCTTTATACTGTATTCTGCGTAGCGGGTCGATGATGTACGTGAGTGTGTGAGAAAGGTCGACTGACGTCGATGCGAATTCTCGACTACAGCATCTTGCACACTGGACGCGGCCATGTTCCCGTAGTCACTGCCAGTGTGGAGCTCATTGCGTCGTTGGGTCTCTCAAGAACTTGAGAGAAGCGAGGCTGGGAGCGTAGGCTTGCAGGGAGCTCGCCCGAATCATTGTCATTATTGTGGAGCAATGCGAAACGGAACGACTGACCTGCATCAGTTTCTAAATCTAAAGATGTTCGTATGAGTTGCGGCGTTACCGTGGCGGGAAGTAGTCACACTCGGCAACGCCTTCGTCGAAACTTGAAGAACCGCGCCACGCTTGCGCAGTGCACCTGGGGTTCCGCATGCGCCCTTCGCGCACGTGAGAAGTTGTGCAGGGCTGGGACGAAGTCTAAGATGTGCCGAAATTGCTACCCCGAGCTCGTCGTCGAGGCTAACGATGCGATTATGCTCATAGACAGGCAGGTTTGGAGTTCGAAACCTGAGAGCAAGTGCACAACATGTGTGTATGACGTTCGAGTGACGCTTCTCGGTCCATGTCCACATATTGCGCCGAGCGCGCCACACGATACGTAGATGGCGGACGAGTAGTAAAGTACGCATGGCAGGTATGGGAGATGAGCTGCAGGAACGGTGCAGCATCCCGTTTAGGAGGCAGTCCGTGGGGTTCCATCCGAGGTTCCATTGTTATCCTAGTCAGAAACAGTCAAGTCGCCGCAGTTCGCATCGTCAGAGACTGGCATTCGAATACGAGGACGATAGATGAGCAGATAGATGGGTTCACATTGTATTCCGCCTCAAACTTGTCGACCTCGAGTCTAAAGAAGTGTACGATGCGTTCGAAGGCCGGCTGTGACTTGGGCAATGCCAGAAAGGTCTAAACGGTTTATATGTGTCGCAGCCTCGCAGGCGAGCGACAGCAGAATTTCCAGGGCCGGAACAGAGCCAAGTGACGGATTTGGAGTCAACTCCGAATTCCCACCTCTTGTCTCCGAACATATCAGGCCGAACTATCTGGTCTTGGCTATCGATGCTGGTCACACCATGGACTCGATGTGTTACTCCTGTGACCTACTACTATCTTTGGGTTCGGGCCCGACTTTACTCGGCATTGTGGTTTCCGCTTTCATGCGGCAGTCCGAGCTATGCATCTCCTTCCGTGTCCCATGGAGCGCTCTTCCCCTCTTCCCGCTCTCTTCGGGTGCTGCTGAGTAATGCGTGGCGTCGACATTTTCGGCCATCCGGTCGATTCCAACACAGCCGCTTACAGCGGGCAAAAATAGCCGTTGTCGCCTCTCCTGGTCGATATCCTTCCTGCTACAGCACATGCCTGGCGAACACTTGCTCAATGAAACTAAATCCTCAACGCACGATCTCGATTCATGCGTTAGTTGTCTACACGAGCCAACTTTGGAGTTGGCAGCGATTCGCCCGAGCTCGCTGCATCTCCTGTCGTCGCCGGGGCCGTAACGGTGGTGATGGCCGCCCGAAGAGCTGTGTCCGTGGCATGCGCATATATAAAGATCCTACGCGTCAACGAGATGCCATTACTCTTCTTCCCTTTCTGCTTTGATTCTTCACTGACCCGTTTTCTTCGTAATGTACTCGTCCCGCTTGCAACTCGCGGCGGTTTTGGTTTCTATTTATCTCGCTGCGTCTACCCGTGCGCTCGCGTGTCCGCCAACGACCACAGATCCAGCGCCCGTGACGACAGAGGCGTCTTCGACGGTCGTGGAGCCGACGCCGGCCCAGACGAGCGATCCCGCACCTGCAGAGACGTCTGCTACACCGCCAGCGCCAGCCCCGATGGACATTGGCGTTGGCTCGAGCGACGCGGCTGTCAGCTACCAACCGTCGGACGGGTGGGCGGGCATCGGTGCACCGGGCGCGTTCGGTGGTGGCGACGCCCAGTTCCTGCTTTCGAACGCAGACCAGGGAGTGGTCACGTTCACGTTCCCTGCCGCATCGTACGTCGTAGTCCCAGTCTTGCTACTACCCGCGCTCATCCCATATAGGTCCTCCTTTGAGTTCTGGGGTGCGTAATAAGTGAAGGACGTGTGCTACGCGAGACTGACTGTTCCGCGCACAAAGGCTACAAGCGCTCCGATGGTGGCATGTACTCCCTCACGGTTGACGGAGGGGACGCCGTCCAAGTGGACTACTACGATCCCAACAGCACTGGCGACGACCCGCCCGCAAAGCTCTATTCGCGCGACGACCTTTCCAACGACATGCACACGGTGGTCATCACGAATGTGAACGATGACCGCGTTAGCAAGTTCGGACAGATGAACAGCGAGTCCCGTTGCTTACGCTGCTGTTTCACTGTCTGAAGCTGTTGCAGTCGACCACTTCGAGATTGTCGGTGTCCCGGCGCCACCGAAGGCACCGTCTTTCCCCGACGGCTCCTGGATTGCGGAGGCGCCGCTCGAGTTCAGCTACCACGTCAAGATCTCTGTACGTTCCTCCGTGAAGCGCTAGTCTCGTGATGTCTAATCTAGCGTATAGCTCGGTGCAGACTCGCCGCTCAATGGCGGCAACGGCGACACGGTCAACGTCCTCTTCGATACTGGCGCGACTGGCGACTGGGTCATTTGGAACGGCTGCGAGCAGGAGCAGTGCCGTACGTCGATCCTCCCGGCGCAGCTGTTGACCCTGCTCACGCTTTCGCTCCTTCCAGAGAACCATGGCCAGTACAAGAGCTCGACGAGCAACTTCCAGAACACGAGCCAAACTGACATCGCGGTATACGGTTCTGGCGGTCCCGCGAACACGCTCGGGTCATGGAGGATTACCGATACCGTGACGCTAGGTACGCCGTCCTAGCCCTCTCTATACGCAACTCGCTCACGAATGCGCATCTGTAGGCAATGCCACTATCCAGTCAACTACCTTCGGCGCGTGCTACCAAGTACATCGCTGCCAACTTCGTTATTTTCTGGCCGCACTTCTAACTCCAACACGCAGGTCCCAGAGGGCGGTGAGGGCCTGGATGGCAACTTCGGCATGGCGAAAGCGTATTGCAATGGCAACCTGTGCGGCAACTACCCCAGCTTTGTCGAGAACATGTACGAGCAAGGTATCATCTCTGCACCAGTCCTGGCGTTCTATCAGGTGCGCTTATCTTCACTCGTTCTCGCCATTTTCTCACTTCAATGCTTTTTCAAGCTGGCGCCGAACGACAAGCCCGCTGACGGCGTACAGTCCGTCGCGCAGATCGGCGGCATCGACGCGAACAAGTTCAAGGGCTCGATGGACTGGTTCGTCTTTTCTTCGTTATACCATTACTGTTGGACCCGCTGTCGGACGCAACCCGCTTGCTCGCAGGGTTCCCCTGACATCTGAGTCGCAATGGCAAATTCCTAATGCGCAGCGCTTCATCAGCGACGGCTCCGGGAACACAGTCGACGGCACCTCGCAGTTCACGCACACCACCATGGCGCTCGACACGGGCGACCCAGGTCTCCTCGGTCTGCCTTCGAACGACTGGCAAACGCTGCTCAACCTCGCCGGCGCGCGCGACGACGGGAAGTTTCCCTGCTCGTCGACGATGACCTGGAATTTCCACGGGACGACTAACCGGAACTATACGTTCGCACTCGCGGATACGGGGAGCGACGATGGGAGCGGATTCTGCAACGCTTTGGCCAACGATGCAGGCGACACGACGAACTGGATTACTGGGTAAGGCGTTCTTTATTCTCGAGATACGAGATACGAGGGCTGAGGGGATATTTCAGTGCGCCGTTCCTTGACCAATATTACGTCGCCTGGTACTTCGGCGAGAAGGGAGTCGGCTCGACGATTGGCTTTGCCGAGAAGAACCTCGATGCCAACGCCGCCACTGTGTCGCCTGTTGTGGGCACTGCTTGAGCGTCACCAACTTGTGCCATTTACCCCGTGCATGTGACTCAATGCTATTACTATTTGCCAGACGCTCGCCGAGGACTGGCCCTGCTGGTAGCTTGGCACACCACGTTCTACTACCGCTCGACCATGCGCTTATGGTATATCCGCTTTGTGCTTCGATTCTTGCCTTTCTCCGCTGCAGTGGTCTCGTGGCACAACTCGTTCTGTGGAAATCTCACGGCCGAGCGAGAGCGTCGTCTTTCTTGCGCTTCTCGTGGAGCCCAGCGTCTTCTGGTCGAGCTCAGCATCATGGGCATACATTTATCTACCTCCGTTTGCACAAAAATAAATCAAGGTCAAAATCGCAACTTTTGCCGGGTTTTTGGTGATGTGAGAGAGCAAACGGGGTGAGAAGCAGAATAGCGTAGTGGGAGTCAAGTCTTCAACGAGCTTGATCAAACTGCTGACCGGACGATCAAGCGTGCAAGTCGTTTGATCAAACATCCGTCGTGCTTGATCAAACCTGGAGCACAACGACTCAAACCTTCGAGGTGGCAAAGTAAATTATTTCCCATGGTCTAAGAACGCTTGGAGGAGTACGAAGAGGCTCCAAAACGGTCCGTACGCATGTCCCGAAGTGCTCCTGATCCTCCGAACCAGCTTCCGATATCGGAACCATTCTGCGGAGCCCCGGCGCCTCCTCTTCCGCGTCGACCGAGTCACGTACCTGGGTTGAAATCGTCGCGTTTTGTGGTTTGGAGTCTCCCAAACCCAGGGCCACTTTCATAGGGCAAGAACTCTTTTTTATTCTCTGGCTATCGCAGACTTGAATCTGCTTGTCGAAGGTTTGATCACGCATGTCGGATGTTTGATCAGACGCGTCGCACGTTTGATCAAACACGTCGATGATCTGAACCTCGGGTCGCAATTTTGAGTCTCGATACTTTTGCTCTCTACCCTCAAGAAATTTCGGCGAAAAGAGCGATTTTGATCTCATTTTATTTTTGTGCAAACGGTGGTGGGTATACATTCGTCATCTGTGAGTTGATACTCCTCAGAGGTTGCGTCTTTGGAACCGTGTGCGAGCTTGCATCATTGTTGTCGCTGCGGCGACAAGCATCGTTCTCGACATATTGCACTTCGCGTAGACCCTGCACGACTCAGGCGTCCTCGTGAGACGGTAGTCTGGCTTACGGCGCTTACATTCGGCACGCTACTTGACCCTGGAGACACTGCCGAACGCCAGCTTGACATGCCGACACAATATATTCTTTCTCGTGGCTAGTTTTCCGAGCTGCATCTGAGCTATTATCCTATCTTCTCAGGGGTATAGTTACTGCCTGAAAGGGCGATGAATACTTGGTTTCTCGGTCTTACGATGGCGATGAACGTCTCTCTTGGGCCCGTACTTTGCCGCAGTAACGCCGCCGCAAGGAACTGACGCAACAACACGAACTTTGCGTTGAGCAGGCTCTCGGGATGCTTGGGACGTAGCGCCCTGCTCCACTGCTGCGACCGTTTAACCACAGACTTACGCGCAGTTGCATGCGGCAGCGCTGGTTCTCTTTCATTTCTACTGCCACACGTGCATCCATCCATTCCTCCTCCATACAATGCAAGTGACCGAAGTACTCCTCCGCAACGTATATTGCATCCACATCTTCTCATAGTGTGTCGAATGGGAGAACGTCACCGACCAAGCGTCACGGTTAGCGGCGCTCGTCTCACCTCGCTATGGTGAGATCATTCCCACTACAGACGGCTTTGTATAAATTCATGGAGAACATGTTCTCCAACTCTCCATCCAACCACCCAGCTCACCCAGTCAGCCTCTCGAATCGTCTCAGCATCTACAATGCGCTTCTTCACCGCCCTCACCTCGCTCGCTCTGGTGGCCTTCGTCGCGGCAGCCCCCACCACCGAAGGCGGCGCCCCTGCTTCTGGCGGCGCGACGTGCAACGGCAGTCAGGCGTTCTGCTGCAACGACTTCAGCCAGCCCGTTGACCCGAGCACTGGCGACCTCGCCTCCGTTCCCATCAGCGTCATTGCAAGCCTCGAGTGTACCCCCGTCTCCGTTCTCAGCGTCGTCATCCCTGGCACTTGGTACGCGGTGACATTTGAATTTTGCGCATGAGAGCTCACACATCGTAACAGCGCTCAGCAGTCCGTCTGCTGCCAGAACGTTGCTTCGAACGGTCTCATCAACGTTCAGTGCGTCGGGCTCCAGCTCTAAGCACTTGGGATAAATTGAAAGAGTTTTTGGACAATGTATGAAATCATGTAACCTTTTGTGTATGCCTGCAGTGCAATACACTCCGTGAACACCTCGCAAGTACTCTCAGTCCGTTTGATACTGATAATGACTTACGCGAACGCATCTGCGTGGTCTACCAGTCCTGGGGGTGTCACGAGGCGAACGAACAATGGCATTGTCCACCAGAAAGGGTATTCCACGTGTGCACAGCCATGCTTCGACAGGCCACGCAGAAGATAACAGCGTGGTTACTCCACCACCTAACTCCTTATAAGCCGCGAGCCTGCGTCACGAAAGGGTCACATCGACATCCGATATCATTGTCCCCTCCAGCAATGTCCGACTTCTGCTATATTGTACTTTGCGACGAATTAACCGCTCTTCTCGATGCGCTAAGTCCAATATCATCATCCGCTGCACTCGCGGACCCGAGCACCTCGGAGGAACGGAGGATCGCCTCCAGGCTCGCGCGCATGAGGATGCGAAAAACATCACTGTCCGTCAGTTCAGACGGCTCCGAGGATACAACGCCGACTACAGCACCGGTAAGCGCACACTTCTCCATTTATCGTCAATGAATACTGAGTATCTTGTCACCTTGTGTGCGAAAGTCGCCGGAGGGAGTCGATGCTAGCACGAGCCGCCCTACGTGGAAGCGGACTCGGCGGGGAACCCGAGCGGGGAGACGCGTACAGGCAAAGAAGGCGGCGAGCCTGATCGATCACGAACAGATAACACTGTACGAGTAGTAAGAAGAGCCCTGTGGGTGCACGTTTTCATGTCGGTGTTTGGACACTGTAGGGCGATGTAAAACATCCTATTCCACTTGTACTACTACTATTTAGTATTCATGTACGCTGGGTGATCGATAAGTCTATTCAACTTGTTACGACTCGGACATCCTTGTCCCGTTGCTGAGCTTCATAACACGCCTCTAACGCTTCGATGCCTGAAGCTGAGACTGCGGCGAGGCCAGCAAGAGACTCCGCGAAGAGTTCCATGACGGCATTCATTATCAAATGTAGTCCTAATTACTCTGAATGCATGCAGAGATGGACACAGTGTAAGAGGTCAGATTAGTTCAAAGTGATTGCGAGAACTTTCGCGCTGGTTAGCGCCGAGCCTGTTGCGTCTCGTACTCCTCCCGTCGTTACGTAGACCGTCGTCTGGTCGGACAAGGTGCGTCCGAACTGGACTGCCGTGGGCGTCGCAAAGTCGGTAGAGTTGCTTCCACCCGCAACTTGCACCCGCTCTCCATCTGCAGAGATAGTGATGAGCGAGCGCACTTGGTTCAGCGTTACGACTGCGCTGCCATCAGAGGGATCCAGCGCAAAGTCGTCCGGAAGCTCCAAGCCGTCCTTCACAACCTCCACATCTCCTGCGGCAGTCCCGTCCTGGTGAATGGCCACACGAGCGAAAGTACCGGCGCCGGTGTTGGTGAAATACAGCGTCGGGGAGGACGAGCTCGAGGAGATGTGAACGCCGTTGACGCCGGAACGGAGCACGGCGTTCGCTGGGAACTCGTACGCGGTACCCGAAAGCACGGTAGAGGACTTGCCAGTGTCGAAGTCGACGCGGTAGACGGCTCCAACGACCGAGTCAGCAGCGAGAATGCCGCGACCGTCCGGCGAGGGCACGATCCCATTAAGGACCCCAGCCTGGGGCACGTCCGCGATCTTGGTCACAGTCGCGTTCGAATTCCAAGCAGTCGCTCGGAGATCGACACTCCAGACGGCGGAGGTTCCGGGCGTCGCGCCTGTTGCGAGCGAGTAGTTGCCCGTTGCGACAGCGAAGACATCGTGCGCAACTTCCGTAATGCCCAACGCAGATGTCACGCCTGGGAACTGAGCGAGACGAACGGAATGGCCCGTCAAGGGATCAAGGGACCACAGTTCGGGAACATCGAGGTACGTGACGAGGAGCTGCCCATTTGCACGAACGGCGAGGTTTTCGAGCCAAGTGCCGACCGGGAAACTCGCGACCTCGCGCACCGTGACGGAGGCAGCGTGCGCAGATGAGAAAGCGGCAAGAACGAGAGCGCTGAGGGTGAGAACCATTTTGTTGAGGCGCGAAGATGTGAGATGATAGTCCTTTGGCGTGAAGTCGCCAGCTTTTATGGAGGCAGCGTCCACGCAGAGTCATGTCATTGCGAGGCGCTTACTCATTTACTGGCGTCCACAAAGCTACAAGAAGATGACAAAGCCTGGTACGCGTCGATGAATGATGTCGATTCAAAGCACTGAGTAACGTTACAAATCAAGGTGTTCAACTTTGGACTTGTATGCGACCTCTGGCAGCTCAATAGCGAGCACCTTTCCTCCCGTTACCGCGGTCCCGTCCTTGTCGCGCATGCCGCCGGTCGTGACATATAGGTGTCGTCTTGCTCCAGACCTGCTAAGCGCGACGGCTGTGGGGTTGGCAAAGTCTTGCGACTCTGGTCCTCCAGCAAGCACCAATGGGGACCTGTCAACGCCTTTCTCCAGACTGAGCTGCACAATGGAGCGGATTTGGTTGACAGCTATGAGTGCGTTGCCAGCCAGGAGTATGAAGTCGTCGGGGATGTGCAAGTCCTTGGCAAGCGTTTCAACGCGTCCAGCAGCACTTCCATCGAGGGCGAGAGGCACACGACAAAGCGTCCCGGTGCCCGTGTTGCTGAAGTATAGTGTCGACGATGTTGCGTCGTATTGCAGTCCATTGACGCCCATGGGGATGGCTGGAGGCGCCTCGAATGCCTCACCTGTAAGAACAGTCGACGATTTGCCGGTCGTTGTGTCTATCTTGTAGACAAGCCCGAGATTCGTGTCCGCCGCAAGCACAGTCCTAGTCTCCGCGTCGAAGGTCGTCAGTCCGTTGATGATGCTCGCGCTCGGGACACTGGCGGCCTTCAGCACAAGTACTGGGGCGTCGATTTCTCCGGACGCGGATCGAAAATCGACTGTATAAACAGAATAGGTCCCTGACGTAGACTTAGAGGACGCGAGAGAATAGTTTCCGACTGCGACTGCGAAAACATATTTGCCCAGGTGCGTAATCCCGAATGCCGATGTCGCATCAGGAAAGCGAGTCACGAGAGAGACATGGCCAGTCGATGGGTCGATAGACCACAGCGTGGGCTCGTCGATGCGGGTAACCAGGATATGTCCGTCGTCTCGAACCGCGAGGTTCTCGAGCCAAGAGCCTACAGGGAAAACGGCGACTTCTTGCACTGCAGCGGCGTGATATCCCAGGACTAGGGAATGAAGCGATGCGCTCATGGCGAGAGCTCGTTTTATGTGTACCATAAGTGGACGCTGCCTTTGGGCATTAGAAAAAATCTAGAAGGGTTCAGTGCGACTTACAGATCCGAAAGGAAAGGTGAGGCACGGCTCATTCCGCATCTCTTCCTCCTACATTTCGGTCTGCGGACTCCAGTGCGCTGAGCCCGCTGAATTCAGCATGGAGACATCAGTGAGTTATTTAGAAACTGTGGGTCCTTGTAATGACAATTACAAAGAAAGGGCTCAAATTCTTTGAACCGTTCTATGCAAAACTCCTGGGCAGCTCATAGACGGACTCGCGTCAATTTGAACTCTCCCGCACCCCCTGTAGCGACCAACGGCTCTACTACCGATGCCCCGACTCCTTCTGAGCCACCAGATGCGGTCCAATTGAAGCGGAAAACGCGTAGCACAGCGGACGGCTCGGTGTCGACCAAACGCGCCCGAGTCGCCATCAGCAACGACCATAGCCCGCCCTCTACTCGTCTAGCCGACCTCGGCGGCGTTTCAGCTTGCGTCGAGCAGATGCTCAAGCTCGTTGCGCTTCCGCTGTGCCATCCAGAAGTCTACTTGCATACCGGCGTGCAGCCACCGCGTGGAGTTCTGCTACACGGCCCGCCAGGGTGCGGGAAGACACTGCTGGCGAATGCAATAGCAGGAGTACGTGTCTTACTTCTCCAACTTTTCATTACCGCTCACGTTTACTCCAGGAACTCCAAGTCCCATTCATCAACGTCGCCGCACCGACCATCGTCTCCGGCATGTCTGGAGAATCCGAAAAGACTCTTCGAGACACGTTCGAAGAAGCCAAGGTGCGCCAACCATCCGTCTGCGCGACTTCGACTCACGTACGCGTGCAGCGCGTCGCGCCGTGCTTGCTGTTCATAGACGAGATTGACGCCATCACCCCGAAGCGCGAAAGCGCACAACGGGAAATGGAGCGGCGCATCGTAGCACAATTTTTGACCTGTATGGACGGTACGTGACACCTCTCCGGGTGAGCGCACCTCTCATCCTCCACAGAGCTCGCATGGGAAAAGACGGACAACAAACCCGTCATTGTCATCGGAGCCACCAATCGCCCAGATTCGCTAGACGCAGCTCTTCGTCGAGCCGGACGTTTCGATCACGAAATCAGCATGGGTGTACCGGACGAGGAGGCGCGAGAACAGTGCGTGACGGCGCAGAACTAGCCGGATTGTCACTGACCCAAGCATAGGATTATTCGCGTTTTGTCTGCAAAGCTACGTCTTGCAGGCGACTTCGAATTTAAAGCTCTTGCAAAGGCGACTCCGGGATATGTTGGGGCCGACCTAGCTGCGTTGACGGGTGCTGCTGGCGTCATCGCCGTGAAGCGCATCTTCCAACAGCTCTCGGATGGCACGTTGACTTTGCCATCCGCGGACGCCGCACCGGAAAGCGAGATGCAAGTGGATGCCTCAGAGCCTGTACCGCCGCCCCCTGCCACCGAGCAACCCAACGACACAGTGGCACCGCCCACGAAGCACGTCCCATTCGCCAACCTCCCAGACAGCCTCGCTTCGAACTCGATCGCGCTCTTCCTGCGCGCGCACCCGGACCCATTGACGCCCACGCAGCTGGACCCGCTGCACATAACGAACGCGGACTTTGTGCTCGCGCTGCAGGAGGTCCAGCCTTCGTCGAAGCGCGAGGGATTCGCGACAGTGCCAGACGTGACGTGGTCCGACATTGGCGCGCTGCACGGCATCCGCGACGAACTGCACATGGCTATTGTCGAGCCCATCCAGCGTCCGGAGCTGTTCGTTGCGCTCGGCATCGCGGGCGCGTGTGGCGTGCTGCTGTGGGGTCCGCCTGGCTGCGGCAAGACGCTACTCGCCAAGGCCGTTGCGAACGAGAGTCGCGCGAACTTTATCAGCGTCAAGGGCCCCGAGCTGCTCAACAAGTATGTGGGAGAGAGCGAGCGTGCGGTGCGCCAGGTATTCTCAAGGGCGAGAGCGAGTGCCCCGTGTGTCATTTTCTTTGACGAGATTGATGCGCTAGTCCCTCGGCGCGATGATGCTCTGGTACGTCCTCCGACTGTACCCTCTTTTGCCTTACTAACTGTTATCGCAGAGCGAGGCGTCTTCGCGAGTGGTCAATACACTGCTTGCGGAGCTGGACGGTCTCGAGGCGCGCAAAGCCGTCTATGTTATCGCAGCCACCAACAGGCCAGACATGATCGATCCGGCGATGTGTCGTCCGGGACGACTCGACAAGCTGCTCTATGTCGACCTCCCTGATGGTCCTGCTCGCGTGGAAATCATGTCGACCATGCTACGCCGCGTTCCGCTGTCATCTCCAGACGTCCATGCCGGCGTCGAGGCGCTCGTGCGCTCCTCAAGGTGCGAGGGCTTCAGCGGCGCGGATCTCGCGGCATTCGTGCGGGAGGCAGGTGTTGGTGCGTTGAGGGCTGTTGTGGCGAGCGGGATGCAGGACGGGCACGCATCGGTGTCCTTGACCGACTTCGAGCGCGCCTTGGGCAAGGTCACCCCGAGCGTCTCGTCTGGCCAGAGGAGAAAGTACGAGGCATTACGCACTCGGCTGACTGGAGCGCCGCTGCGTGTCGATCGGGACGAAGTGAAGCCTGCTCCCACGCCCGGGGAAGCAGCAGATCTTGCATAGACTTATATCTCCTTTGCCACATACGTCGATGCCGTCAAAAGTACTTACGCTATTCATATGTAGAGCCCACTCAATCTACACCATCTGCTTAGACAAAGATCTCCCACTGGACTCGAGGAGAATCCTTGATAACGTGATCTTCTGCTACATACTCCTCTGGTTCTCAAACCTAGATAGCAACGCGCCCGCCAGGAAGTTCTTTCTCCCAGCACCCAGAACGAAACCGTCAGCGTCGCACTGCACGTCTCGCTTCTCTTCGAGAACGGCGAACGGGCCGGGCAATCGGCGTACTCACCGGCAACTCCGGCTTCCTGTCTTCTTTGCGCTCTCCACCGATCCCGCGACGTCGACAGCTCGGGCGCGTTATACAACAATCGTTATCTTGTCATGCGCCCGTACTCGGGTGATTTGCAGCTCTTGGGATCCTGCCTTGACCAGCGCCCACTGCCATGTCGAGCGAAATCGCCGCCGACGCGGAGAAGAAGGGAGCGCCGGTGTACGACGAGCGCGCCGACGTCTTTGGCGATGAGGATGGGCATCAGGTCTGTTTGAAGACAGCGACCTTGTCTTACTAATGTTCATGCGTACGCTGTTGTAGATCCATTACAAGACCTTGAGCTGGCAGGTGTGCGCCCTCTGCGCGAGAGTTAGGACCGAGGACCTAACTAGCGCGCACCCAGTTCGTCGCGTTGCTCATGATAGCTGAGATCGTGAGCAACGGGATGCTCTCCCTGCCTGCCGCGCTCGCGGCTGTTGGTCTCGTGCCCGGCGTCATCCTACTTGTCTTCCTCGGCGTCTTCGCGCTCTTCACGGCGAAGCTCCTCGTGGACTTCAAGCTCAACCACCCCGAGGTACACAACATGGGCGATGCGGGGTACATTCTCTTCGGACGTTTAGGACGCGAGGTACTCTCGCTCGGAACCATCTTGTTCGCCATCGCCGCGACGGGTTCCGAGTTGCTCTCTGGGCAACAGGCGCTGCAAGTTCTCTCCGACAACGGCCTGTGCAGCATTTCGCTTGTTGCAATCTTTGCCGCTGCGACTTTCTTGCTCGCTCTTCCGAGGACGCTGGATGGACTCAGCTGGCTCAGTCTCGTGTCGGTGCTCCTGATCATCGTTGCCGGACTGGTGACCATCGTTGGCGCCGGCGTGAATCAAGTCGAGGGACGCATCGTCGATGCCGTGGTGACGCAGAACTTCTACAATGCGTTTCTGGCCATTACGAATCCAGTGAGTGCGCAAACGCCAGACAGGGCTGGTTTGCTAACGCTTCCCTTTTGCAACAAGGTGTTTGCATACGCGGGTTCGTGAAGCGCGGTAGCTCTTGACGCGGTTGCTCAACATAGTGTCGCGCAGGACACTTCATGTGCGTCGCACATACCATTCCGCTACACTGCTGATACTTGCAGTATAGGTTCTTCATCCTCATCTCGGAAATGCGGCGCCCGCAAGACGCGATGAAGGCCGCGTGGACCCTCCAAACCTTCTCCACAGCCTTCTACGTCCTCTTCTCCGTACTCGTATACGTATACATTGGTTCCACGGTCGCCTCGCCCGCGCCCTTCTCCCTAACGCCCACCTGGAGCAAAGCCGCCTTTGGGATCGGGCTCGGCAACTTTCTCCTCGCAGGAAGTCTGTACGCACACACTGCCGCGAAGCTCGTTTTCGTAAGATTGTTTCGCGGGAAGAGGCATTTGCACGAGCATACGGTGGTTGGATGGGTGGTGTGGACGGGCCTGGTAGGCGCTGCGGTTGGAGTGGCGTTCGTGTTTAGCGTCGCGGTGCCAATATTTTCGTGCGTGCCCTCTCTTCGCGCCGTTTTTATTCGGCCATTGACTATGCCATAGGTACTTGATAGGAATCACCGCGGCGGTCTTTGCATCATGGTACACCTATGGCCTCGCAGGCTTCTTCTGGTTGCACGATGCGTACTACCTCGATGGCAGAGGGTGGGAAGCTCTGAGGAGAAGATGGGGTATGACAGTGCTGAGTATACTGACTATTATTGCGGGCGCTTTCATCTGCGTTGCGGGGACATATGTGTCTATCAAGGTGCATCAGACAGTAAATTCGGAGGAGAGATTCTTACCATTCATACAGCTTATTGTCGATGCGTATCGCAACGGCCTGGTGGGCAAGCCTTTCACATGTTGAACCACCGCGGTGGTGTGTCCTCCTAGAACACCTCCTCAACCACTTATCAATGGGTCGCTTCCTCCTTACTTGTGTGGAAGTTCCCCATTGGATGTGTTGCATGATGTGCGAGCCTAGTTTGCGTCTTGTACAATCACCTACAGCGCCCACGTTATCTCATGCTCTGTCGTGAATCACCTCATGTCGTTATTTTCAGCCCTTTTGACTGTCTCCGTGCTCCTCCCGCTTCTTGCCCCTCTACTCCGTCAACGCAAGCGCACCCGGTCCAAACAGAAGCACGCGCACGACACAGGCGAGACGCCCATCCTGTGTAGTACTAATGCACCGTCGTGTCTTTACGCTTTCCTCGCACTGTAAATTCATGAAGAAGTTGGAAGAAGCGGACCCGAGTCGAACAAGGATATTGCAAGTCCGCACACCCGCTCTCTTCCACCTCCAAGACACTGTCGAGAGCATTCGGTCCCTGTCCACCCAATGCTTACAGACCGACCTCCAGCCATTACTGTACTGTCTGACCCGGACTTATCTGATTTCACGCAACTGAGAGTCACACTCGGAACCGAGACGTGTGTTAATCCTCCCGAGCGTCGTCTACAAAAGATGGGTTGCGCGCGCTCATTCTCACGATCTTCGTTCTCTATAATCCTACTACCCAAATGGCTACGCTCAACTGCGCATTCAACGACGTCGCCTGTGGTCTTGCTTTGGGTTTAGACCTGGTCGGACCAGCTCTCGCTGTCCTGGTCGCGCTCATATATGCAATCGCGCTGAAAACGCGCTTTGGACGGCTCTATGACGATAAGATTGAGGGTACGTATCGTAATGAAACTATTGCGCGTCAATTGACGCGCCTTTAGACGAGTTTGAAGTCGAGGAGGTCGCCGTGGTCGATGTTCACGAGGATACCACCGAAGCGTCGCCTCTTCTTGGACGGCGTGTCGGGACTGTGGCGCATGGTAGAACCTTGACGGCCAATGCGCTTATCGTCATCGGGACGTTGGAGTTCGCGACGCGGATGGCGCTTTACGTCCGCGCCGGTCTCGCCAGTGCTTCATGGATTAACGCTCCAGAGCTTGTCAAGTTGACTGTCTGGGTACGCATATTCCCCCTGAGAAGCAACTCGTTCCTTATGCTGATGCCGGAGGTTAGCTTTACGCCGCGGTCAATCCGCTCGTCAATCCGCCGCGCACTGCGCCCTATGGGTTATTCGGAATCTACTCGTTCAGCTTCCTTGGATCCCTCCTCGGATTCTACACCTACTTTACATCAGATGCGGAGGCACCTGTCGCGAGTTTGGGCGGTTCCTTCATCGTCGCGCATTCCACGCTCTCCCTTCTTGCGCTCGTGCTCGTCCTCCGCATGCCGATGCAAGTCAGCCTCCCACCTCCAGTGCTTGACGCCGACGTGAGTGTCTGGTAATGACGCGTGCCGACTTCTACTCACGTACTGTCATTATATAGGGTTTAAAACCTGCGCTCGAAGATTATGCGACGCTCGGCCAATGGCTCTCTTACTCCTGGCTGACGCCGCTCATCGAGCAGGGCAAGATTGGGCCTCTAGAGGAAAATGACGTCTGGCAACTGGCGCGCCGATTCCGCTCGCAATTCCTCCTTCGCAAGTTTGCCACCATCGCACCAGAGTCGAGCTTCATGGTCCGGCTGTTCAATGCAAACCTTCGCGACATCCTCTCTATGAGCGTCTTGACGTGGATTGCGGTCACCCTGGGCGTCGCGCAACCCATGATCCTAAGCCAGATCCTGCGCTCGATGGAAGCTGCAGCTACGGCGAACGTATCTTTCCTCGAGTCTCTCCAGTTCAGCACCCTTCCCGACTTCATGGTCATGCGTGTGGGGACGACTACGGTAGCGAAGGCTACGCAGACCGCCGTTCTTTGGATTGCTATTGCATTCCTTGCCCAAATCGTGCGAGGTGTGGCGGATACGCAGAACCTCTACGTTGCACGCCGTGTAATCCTCAGGTTCGTCGCCTCTCTGCAATTGTCGTCGAGGCGTTGTCTAACGTTTCTACAGCGCAAAGAGCCAAGCGACCGCCCGCCTTTACGAGAAAACTCTCAGGCGCATCGACACGAGCGGCTTGGTCGGTCACCAGGAATCAAAGGGCAAAGACGCGGAGGGAAAGGAAGACTCGAAAGAGGAGGACGCGAGTGCAGACGTAGGCAAGATCACGAACCTGGTCACGAATGACACGAACCGGTGAGCACTCTGGATCTGCATAGTCGTGCGGAGAATGGTCGCTGATCTACTCTGCAGCATCAACTCGTTCGTGAACTTCTGGCTCATGTTGTGCCGGACGCCACTCTCGGTTTTTCTCACTTGCACGTTCCTTTATCGTATCATGGGCTGGAGCGCCTTCGCGGGCTACATCACGCTGCTGGTTGCTACGCCGTTCAACAACTTCCTTATGCGCCAGGAATTCAGCGCTTTGCAAGGCTCCTTGAAGATGCGTGATATCCGCATGACAAGCATGAACGAGCTCGTACAGGCGATCAAGGCGTGTGTCATTTACATCGCATATAAAGAGCGCGAGGCTGACACAGTCGGCGTACACAGTTCATCAAGCTGTCGGCGTGGGAGATGCAGTGGAGCGAACGCGTGCTGCGTCAGCGCGAGCTCGAGTTGCAGCAGGTCCGCAAGCACAAATGGGCTATGTTCGGCATCAGTGCGTTCAATTACCCTTCCACTCAATCGCTGAGTGGTGTACCTATGACCATTCGTAGACACACTGTGGGACCTCGCGCCGATATTTGTGTCCTGTATCTCCCTGACAACCTTCACCCTCGTCGCGCATCGCGAGCTCTCCGTCAGCATCGCGTTCCCCGCGCTGCTGACCTTCCAGATGCTCTCCGAAGAACTTACCAACGTCCCGATATTCGCCAACCTTGCGCAGCGCGTGTATGCGTCCCTCACCCGCATTGGCGACTACCTCGAGGAGGAAGAAGTCCCTCTTCAAGGCCAGGAGTCGTCCTCGTCTTTCGATAACCGCGTCGGCTGCGAAAAGGCGACGTTCGTGTGGAACACGACGGCTATAACCAAGGCGACACTGCTCGCGAAAGAGCTGAAGAAGAAAACTGAGCAAGAGCGCAAGCAGAAGTCGTGGTTGCGCAAGTTTACCTCCAAGAAGGCGACGATGTCAGGCTCGTCGTCCGTCCCAGCGACGCCATCGACGCCGCAGCAACCGTTCACATTGCGCGACATATCCGTCACTTTCCCTCGCGGCAAGATGTCGCTTATCTGCGGCGCCACTGGGTCCGGAAAGTCTTCCCGTATGTCGCAATCTGTCTACGTGATGCCTTGGGTCTTACTTGTTCGCGACTTAAGTGCTCGCGGCGCTCCTGGGCGAGATGAAGCACCTTGAAGGGAAAGCGTTTCTTCCCAAGTTCCCGGACCGCGTAGACCCAGACACGGGTCTCAAGGAAAGCGTCAGCTACTGCGCTCAGCACCCATGGCTTCAGCACCGTGCGTCTGCAATTCTCCTTGTGTTGAGCTCTAACGCAACGTCGTCGACGCAGAATCTATCCGCGATAACATGTGCATTTTCAGCGCTGTGATTCTCGGCGTCCGCACACTCACGATGTTCGCAGTCTGTTCGGCACTCCATACCACGAAAAGCGTTATAACGACGTGCTCGCGGCTTGTGCTCTGCTTCCAGACCTGAAGGTGTAAGTAGATACCCGTAGCGCTGCTTAGGGGACCTTGGCTAAGTTCAGCTTTCCAGGTTGGCTGATGGCGACAAGACCGAAATCGGCGAAGTAGGTGTTCTGTGTACGCGGACGAGACGTGCTCTGATGATACTACAGAAAGGCATTACCCTGTCCGGCGGTCAGAAGGCGCGCGTTGCCCTTGGTGCGTCGCATCGGTCTCCCAATGCCGCTCTATTCATCTCGCTTCAGCGCGCGCTGTGTACGCATTCACCAAGACGGTGATGCTCGACGATGTCCTCAGGTTCGAGTCCAGCTTCGTTCGCGTCATAGCTCACACTACCACAGTGCTGTCGACACGCACACGGCGAGCGCTCTCATCCAAGGCTGCTTCCTCGGTCCGTTGATGGAAGGACGAACGGTCATCCTTGTCACCCACCACGTCGACTCGGTCATAAAGCACTGCTCATACGTTGTTCGCCTTGAGCATGGCGCAATCCAAGCGTGCGGTACTGTCGACGAGCTGCGGGCGAGCGGTCACTTGAGCGCGTTATACGCTCAGGCCTCTTCCAACGCCGTCAACGAACATGAGGCTTCGGACCAGCTTCCCGAGGCGAACCCGGTGGACAGGGATGCCGACGAGGACAAGGTCGCCAAGACGCTCATGGAGACCGAGGTCAAGGCTGTCGGCGCTGTTGCGAAGAAGATCCATGTGATGTGTGCGTATCTTCATGTTCCCGTGGAAAGACTTTTTTGACACCAGACCAGACATCAGCGCGGCAGGCTACTGGATCGTTGGCATGCTACTTTTCGCTTTGATTCTCCAGCGCTGCAGTGAGTAATTCGTACACACATCTGGTCAACGCTAACTGTCTCTCAGGCGATCTTGGCCAGAGGCTGTGGGTGAAAACCTGGAGCGAGAGCTACGAGGACAATGCGCGTAGCGACCCTACCCCGCCTCCCTTCGACTTCCCGTCAGCGAACGAGAACCCTCTACCCTATATCGCTGTTTACACTGGAATCCGTACGTCGATATTCGCCGCCGAAGAACACGACTCTGACAGTTACCGCGACAGAGTTCATTGCGGCCATCGGCTGGCTCCTTATCCAGCTTCCAGACGTTATCGGTTCATTGCGCGCATCCCGCATCATATTCAAGCAAATGTTGGAGGGTATTGTCCGCTCACCCATACGCTGGTTCGATGTCACACCTGCAGTAAGTCGCCTCGCGCTGCTTGGATTTGCGTTGATTAACATGTACGACAGGGCCGTATCTTGAACCGCTTTTCGAAAGGTCACTCCAGATTCGTCCTCCTCCTCAACGTTTCTGATTACCGTCCTCCTAGACATCGACGGGATTGACGAAGGACTCTCGCATTACTACGGCAGCGTCGCCTTCAACCTGGTTACGCTGATCGTATCCCTGAGCATCATCGCGTATGGAGTCCCGCCGTTCTTGCTCGTTGCTGTCGTGCTTGGCTACTTGGTGCGCACGCACGCGCTTGCCTCTTCATCTCCTAACGTGGGATGTAGCATGTGTATGTGGCGGAGGGTGTACGTATGTTGTGCTTGTCCTGACTTAGACTGACCTTGCTCAATCCTGCAGTACATCAAAGCAGCCCGGTGCGTGCTCAGCTGTTGCGCATAACTCCTGTCTCATGACAGATCTTCTGCAGTGACCTCAATCGCCTGGAGAATACTTTCAGAAGCCCCCTCATCTCTGCATTTGGAGAACGTGCGACTGCTCGTCACGTTATCCATGCCGATTCTGACGCTTGCCAGTGCTTCTTGGTGTTTCAACGGTGCGGGCGTTTGGGGAACAGCAACGGTTCATGCGGGACCTCTTCAAGCATCTCGACAGAACGCAAGCCGCGTCATATTACAGTACGGATATCCATCTCTTGCGCGTGGCATGTTACTGATATTGCGCGAAGACATCATGACTGTGAGTCCGCGTGTTTCCTTTTGGTCGAAAGCTCAACGACCTTCTAGGATTACTGGCTTAGACTGAGGTAGCGAAACTTGGTAGCTATGTTACACCTGTCGCTGAGTGTCATGCGCAGATTCTCTGTCCTCAGTGCGTTAACATTCGTGGCAACTGCTATCTTGGCTATTTCCCTGAACGTGCAGTAAGTTCATAACGCTTCTGCTCCGCCCTGCGACTCACAACCCAAAGCGCCGGACTCGCGGCCATCGTCATCATGCAAGCTCAAGGGCTCTACAACACGATGTATTATGGCATGTTCTCTATCGCCGACACTGAGCAGGCTTTCAACAGCCTTGGTGCGCTTCATCTCGATTTTCTGAGCCTTCCTGATCATTTCCAGAACGCGTCGCCGATTACGCGGAACTCCCGTCTGAGCCGCCTCGTATTACGGACAAGCGCCCACCGCCAACCTGGCCTTCGGCTGGCGGCGGGATCGAATTCGACGCTGTCGTCGTCAAATACGCGGCCGATCTGGATACGGTCCTGAAGAGTGTTACCTTCAAGATCAAGCCGAAAGAGAAGATTGGTCTCGTTGGACGCACGGGAAGTGGCAAGAGCACCATGGCGCTGTCCCTATTCCGCTTCGTGGACCCCGCTGAGGGCAAGATCGTCGTCGACGGCATCGATATTACCTCCATTGGTGTGCAGGACTTGCGTTCGCGCTTGACGATTATCCCGCAAGATGCTGTACTTTTCAAGGGTACGATCCGCGACAACCTGGTACGCCCTTTTCCTGGCAAATAAAAGGATGCACGTAGCCTAACATCGGTGTAGGATCCCTTCGGCGAGCATACCGATGCCGAGTGCCTGGCTGTCCTTCGCTCCGTTCAGTTGCTCGAGGACGAACACGAGCAAAGCATCGTCTCCGCTGATGCATCTGGCGTATCGACCCTTCGTCCTGACGTTGGTTCAAAGATACTCGTTACGCTCGAGTCGCAAGTGAGCGACGGTGGTAACAACTGGTCGGCTGGTCAGCGACAGCTGATTGCCATGGCGCGGGCGTGAGTTGTGATCGTTCGAGTGCGCGCGCGGCTTAACGACTCTTCCAGGCTGCTGCGCAAGACTCGTATCACGGTGCTCGACGAGAGCACTGCATCGGTTGACTTTGAGACGGACACCAAGTGAGTAGCAGAGTCGTCGTGCGGCTATGTTGCTGAAGAATGCACAGGATCCAAACTGCTATTCGCGAAGGTTTCAAAGAGAGCATCGTACTCATCATCGCGCATAGGTGCGTCTCGTCATCTGTACGTTGACGCGTGTCTGGTGCTCATCTCCATTTCAAGGCTCCATACCATCATCGAATGCGACCGCATCCTCGTTCTTGACGCTGGGCAAATTGTCGAGTTCGATACACCGGCCAATCTCCTCGAGCATAAGGACGGCGTATTCCGCGCCATGTGCGAGAAGAGCGACGGATTCGAGGCGCTATTCGAAGCAGTGAAACGAAAAGCTGCAGGAGGATAGCCCTGCAGACTGGCACCATCTGCAACAGGGCTTTCTGTGTGCATGTTTAATTATCTATCGCTCGAGATTGCTTTACATTTCGCCGCTGTATTCCGCAGTGCGATTCCGTCGTCTAGTACAGTGACGCTGAACATTCGACTATTTTTGCAAGCTTGCCCATCCAGAACGCTATCAGCGTACTCTGAATGCGCGCCCAAAATGAAACTGTGACGGTGCAGCGTGACGGAAATTGCCATCCCGCGGACTCGCAATCGGACCCGAGCTGCATTCTTTGTGCCGTGGTCCCATGCGTTTCGTGGAGTGCAACCCGAACTGGATGTTCGTATATCCAATGGTGATGCACTTGGAGAACTCTCAACGAATCTTCCCGTGCTGGGGTTCACACTGGCAGCGCACACACGTGACTGGAAAGAGAGCGTTCACAGCGTCATGGTCCTCAACGATACCGTTCTTCACTTCGTCATACTCACTTCCTCCAACCCCTGCAACATTTAGCTGTACATGCCGAGGATTGCGGCCGACTCGAGGGCGCGTGCAACAGCCGGAGGAGGACATTCTAGCATGGCGCGTTTATCGTATATAGAGACGATGCCGAGCGTCTACTTAACACTTACCGCCCCACTATTCGCGACTCATGGCTTCCGCATATCATAAGGCGATCATGCACTGCGCTTTGTAATAGTTTCTATGCAGTGCTCGACAGCATCTAGTTCGTCCTAAAGTTATCGAATCTGGGTCTTCGGCTTTGAGGCAGCAAAGCCGTCGCGGAACGTTCTGCGAGCTGAGTCGATACACGTCCGTATGGCACGACCGGTTCGACACAGCGTCATATTTGCGCTTCTCTACGCATCATCTTGGTGGCGCTTTCGACCTCATCGTCACCCGTCTTCTCAGTCGTTTCTCAACTCCACTATAGTGCCATATACTTGAGGGAAGCCCGTTGCCGCGGTTACACCACTCGCGGTCCTCATATTACAGGTCTTCTCAGGCTGACGGAGCCCCGACCCTGCATAGACGTCACCGCGCAAGTATCTACGTCTCACACAGCGTCGTGGACGCTCAATAATAGCCGGCCAGCTGCGAGTATAAAATCTCCAGTACTATCCTCCTTCGCCTCTCCAACCCAACAGCACACCCGCCCAGCTAGTCTCAGCACTCACTCTACGACAATGCACTTCTTCGCCGCCCTCACCTCCCTCGCTCTCGCAGCCACCCTCGTCCTCTCCATGCCCACCACTGAAGGCGGCGCCCCCGCCTCTGGTGGTGCAACCTGCGGCGGCAGCCAAGCATTCTGCTGCAACGACTTCAGCCAGCCGATCGACCCGAGCACGGGCGACCTCGCCTCTGTTCCCATCAGCGTCATCGCAGGCCTCGAGTGCACACCCGTCTCTGTTCTGAGCGTCGTCATTCCCGGTACTTGGTATGTCTGCTTTCTTCTACTTTGGGGGGAGATGGGATGGTTAACTCGGATACAGCGCTCAGCAGTCGGTCTGCTGCCAGGACGTCGGCTCGAACGGTCTTGTCAACGTTCAGTGCGTTGGCCTCCAGCTCTGAGCGCACATGCTTTGTATTCGTCGAAGAGCCAGCGACGATTCTCGGAATCTGTACTCTTGTGCGATTGTAATCTTCTTCGGTCGTGACATCCTGTAAACATTTGTCTATCGCTTTCGAATGCGCACAATCGAATGTGTTCTGCCACTCTCCCACCCGGTGCAATCTGCAGCCTAGGATTTGGATTGTGGAACTCTGGCTCGGACTCTCTTCTGGGCCCTGTCACGGCAGCCAGAGTACACTGTGTGCGGGTAGAGGAGCAGTCTCGTTCCTTCGTTCAAGTTCATCCCGCAACCTACGTCCTGCAGTGTAAGCATCTCGCGAAAATTACCTAAAGGCTGTATGTTGTGCTTCCTTCTCTATCCTAACTTTCTGCGGGTCAACTTTGTGTGGCCTATGTGAATTGCACAGCTGCGGTGTAATGAGGACTTCGCGTGTGCCACGAGCAGGGTCACGTGACTTTAAAGTCATGTGACGGTGCTTCCACCCCTCGGCGAAATTCATGATACAACGATTTCTGATATCATTATGCTCCACGCATCCGCGCCGCACGAATCATCCCCGCGAAGCTCAATCGTGATGAGAATCCGCGTGACGTCGGTGGCGCCGGCGTCCGTCGTCGTCCTCGTGAGATATAAAGCCGCGGCTGTCACAGCTTTCTCTAGAACGCACGCAACCCCATACGCTACTTTACTATGTCTTCGAAAGTGAACTTCGCCAACGCTCCTGAAGGGTTTGCGCCCACCGTCACTGAGCGCGAGCCTACGCGCAAAGGTTCGTCTCTCATGTCCGGTCACGATACGCTTACTTACTACTTACTGTACCTGTAGCCGCCACCTCCAAAGGTATCGCACAGCACCCGACAGGACTTGAGTCCGGCGTCATCGAGTCTGCGAAGATCGACCCGCTAAGCCAGAAGAGTGCCGGTACGCATACTAGTAGTCGCTCATCGTCTCCGTTTTCCTTGCTAATGGCAGCTGCTGTAGAGTGGAAACCGGTCGAGTCTAAGCAGAAGACGAGCCAGGCGCCGACGTGGACGGAGACGATGCAGAACGCGGGCGCGGCGGTGGGCGACATGCTCCTCAGTGTTACGGGCAGGAAGTGAATAAGGAATGGACCGAGGAATGTGTAAACTGTACTTGTACGAGATGGAATGAACTTGCAATTGAGCAATTGAAGCAACGCGCTCAGACGCGAAATCATACAGTACCGTAGCTCCCTGTGTGACAATCGCTGGAAAATGCCCTCTACTCGAGTACATTCCTGCTAAGGTCGAGGTACCTCAACCGAAGACAAGCGAGCTAAGAGGCAGTCGTCAACCCACACCGTGTATACTAGAGGTGAAGTCACTGAACTGCTGGGCAGGCGACAGACTGCGTCCGCGGCTGCCACGTTCTGCCACGTTCTGCTGTCGCGTGACTCGATGAGGAGCACCCACACAGACTGTCGATCCCGACGTCATTGCGACTTCTCGAAGAACAGCCTTTTTGCTTCCGGATCGTTACCCCAAGGTATGACAAGTGCATGACGTCGTTCCAGTGGCTCCCGAGGAAGTATAAAACTGGAATCCGCGCTCACGAGGGTCTTCACAATCCCACCTACTTACGAAATGTCTTCTGCCAACACGACCTCTTCCTCTTTCGCGCCGACCGAGCGCCAGAACCAGAACCAGGGTTTCGTCCGCGACGTACACCCAGCAGGCCTCGGTACGCACGCGCTCAACTCCTAAGGACTTGCGGGGCGCTGACATTTTATTAGGCGCATTCCAGCCAACACACTCGGGCATCATCGAGACGACCAAGGTCGACCCGCTGAACGACAAGTCGGACGCCCAAGAATGGGCAGAAACTACGCGTCCAGCGGGCGCACCGGCGACCTGGACGGGCATGGCCACCGGCGCGGCGTCCACAGCGACAGGGATTGCAGCGAGCACGGCCCTCGGCGTCGCGTCGAGCGCGGCGTCCACAGGGATGGGCATTGCGTCCGGCGCTGCATCTACCGCGACGGGCATCGCGTCCGGCGCCGCTTCCACAGCGACCGGCCTCGTGAGCGGGACGTTCGGCGTCGCGACTGGAGCGGCGAAGCTTGCGTACGGCACTGCGACCGGCAACCAGGAAGTCAAGCAGCAGGGCAACGAGCAGGTTTGGGGCAAGCAGTAAGCGCATAAAGCGCTCGATCTTGATGTATTTGTACTTTTTTCCACCACGCGAATGAAATAGCGCCAACGACGCGCTCGGTCCCGTTATCACTGCATAGTGACTGCAATATTTCGCTCAAGGACAGTGTAAGAACAGTCAGGCGAAAAGTTTGACACTTGATACTCGGTACATGAGAGAAAAGAATATCCAATACGCACTGGTAGGTCTAGCGCTTGGAGATAACCGTCACATGAATTCAAGTCACGTGATCCCGCGCGTAGCGCGCACGGGGTTCTCATCACACGACCCCAGACTACACCCGCAGAGAGTTATGAAGGAGGATGAAGCGCTATAGTGTCTTAGGTCATCTGCTCCGCGAGATACCACAGGATGTAGGCTGCCGCAGTGTTGTCACCGACCCCCGTCAGACCCCCGTCAGACCTGCTGAGGGTCAGGTCGTCAGCCCCAGACCCTCAGAAGGTCAGACCCCCAGAGTGGGGCCTGTCAAAGGCGACTGTCATTGAGTCTAAGAGTCCGCGAAGCGCGCGTTGCAGCGGTGCCGCCCGCGCGTCATAATCGACCTCGGCCGTCAGTACATGTCGCTCGCGCGCGCCAATCTCTGTGGGGGTCTGACCCCCGTCAGACCCCGTCAGCCCGACCCCTCAGACGCTGTGGGGTCGGTGGCACTGCTGTCCGTCAGCACTGCTTTGCCAACACAACCACCACCCAGTCCAATTCCCACAGTTTTCCGTGGCACAAAAGGCGGGGAAGATGAAAGGAAAATATCGTCCTATCTAATTAGATAGGGCGATCTTTTCCCAGGATTCTCCGCCTCTTTTGTGCCACGGAAAACAACTGGAATTGGATTGGCTGCAGGCTGTGCAACACTGGGCTGCCGGATGAACTCGAACGAAGAAACGAGACTGCTCCTCTACCGCCACACAGTCAGAGTTCTACTGTACTCTGGCTGCCGTGACAGGGGCTCAGACGAGAGCCACAGCGAGAGTTCCGCGCTTCAAAACTTGGGCTGCAGATTGCATCGGGCAAAACAATTTCGATTGTGCGTACTCGAAAGCAATTGCCACAAGACGCACAAACGGTTACAAAGTGTCGCTATCGAAGAGCATTACAATGGCATGGAGTCCAGATTCCGAGATTGTCGCTGGCTCTTCGACGAATAACAAAGGACTCAGAGTTGGAGGCCGACGCACTGAACGTTGACGAGACCGTTCGAGCCGACGTCCTGGCAGCAGACCGACTGCTGAGCGCTACCATCATGCCAATGAGTAACCATCCGATCCAGACGACTCGGACGTACCAAGTGCCCGGAATGACTACGCTCAGAACAGAGACGGGGGTACACTCGAGGCCTGCGATGACGCTGATGGGGACCGAGGCGAGGTCGCCCGTGCTCGGGTCGACCGGCTGGCTGAAGTCGTTGCAGCAGAACGCCTGGCTGCCGCCGCAGGTTGCACCACCAGAGGCGGGGGCGCCGCCGTCAGAGGTAGGCATCGAGACGACGAGTGTGGCTGCGAGAGCGAGAGAGGTGAGGGCGGCGAAGAAGTGCATTATGGCAGTGAGGCTGGGTGGGTGGGTGGGCTGCTGGGTTGGAGAGACGAAGGAGGATAGTACTGAGCTTTTATAGCCTGATGTCCATGGCCAGCTATATCTGAGCGTCCTCGACGCTGTGTGAGATGTAGATACTTGCACGGTGACGTCTATGCAGGGTCGGGGCTCCGTCAGCCTGAGAAGACCTGTAATATGAGGACCGCGAGTGGTGTAACCGCGGCAACGGGCTTCCCTCGAGGATATGGTGCTATAGTGGAGTTGAGAAACGACTGGGAAGACGGTTGGCGATGAGATCGAGAGCGCCACCAAGATGATGTGCAGAGAAGCGCAAATATGACTCTGTGTCGAACCTCGTGCCATACGGACGTGTACCGAATCAGCTCGCAGAACGTTCCGCGACGGCTTTGCTGCCTCAAAGCCGAAGACCCAGCTTCGATAACTTTAGGACGAACTAGATGCTCTCGAGCACTGCATAGAAACTATTACAAAGCGCAGTGCATGATCGCCTTATGATATGCGTAAGCCATGGGTCGCGAATAGTGCGGCCACTGCGGCGGTAAGTGTTAAGTAGACGCTCGGCGTCGTCTCTATATACGATAAACGCGCCCTGCTAGAATGTCCTCCTCCGGCTGTTGCACGCGCCCTCGAGTCGGCCGCAATCCTCGGCATGTACAGCTGAATGTTGCAGGGTTTGGAGGAAGTGAGGATGACGAAGTGAAGAACGGAATCGTTGAGGACCATGACGCCGTGAACGCTCTCTTTCCAGTCACGTGTGTGCGCTGCCAGTGTGAACCCCAACACGGGAAGATTCGTTGAGAGTTCTCCAAGTGCATCACCAGTGGATATAAGAACATGCATCTAGGGTTGCACTCCACGAAACGCATAGGACCACGGCACAAAGAATGCAGCTCGGGCATGAGTCCGATTCCGCGGGATGGCAATTTCCGTCACGGTGCACCACTACAGTTTCATTTTGGGCGCGCATTCAGAGTACGCTGATAGCGTTCTGGATGGGCAAGCTTGCAAGAATAGTCGCATGTTCAGCGTCACTGTACTAGACGACGGAATCGCAATGCGGAATACAGCGGCGATATGTAAAGCGCTCTCGAGCGATAAATAATCAAACATGCACACAGGAAGCCCTGTTGCAGATGGTGCCTGTCTGCAAGGCTATCCTCCTGCAGCTTTTCGTTTCACTGCTTCGTATAGCGCCTCGAATCCGTCGCTCTTCTCGCACATGCCGCGGAACACGCCGTCCTTATGCTCGAGGAGACTTGCCGGTGTATCGACCTCGACGATTTGCCCGGCGTCAAGAACGAGGATGCGGTCGCATTCGATGATGGTATGGAGCCTAGGAGGGAGGGATGAGAACTAGACACGCGTCGGCATACTGAGGAGGAGACGCACCTATGCGCGATAATGAGTACAATGCTCTCTTTGAAACCGTCGCGAATAGCAGTTTGGATCCTGTGCATCGTTCAGCAACATATCGATACGACGACAGCGCGCTGCTCACTTCGTGTCTGTCTCGAAGTCGACCGATGCAGTGCTCTCGTCCAGCACCGTGATGCGAGTTTTGCGCAGCAGCCTGGAAGAGTCGTTGAGCCGAGCGCGCACCTCGAACAATCACAACTCACGCCCGCGCCATGGCGATCAGCTGTCGCTGGCCAGCCGACCAGTTGTTACCGCCGTCGCTCACTTGCGACTCGAGCGTGACGAGAATCTTGGAACCAGCGTCAGGACGAGGCGTCGATACACCAGATGCACCAGCGGAGACGACGCTGTGTTCGAGTTCGTCGTCGAGCAGCTGAACGGAGCGAAGGACGGCCAGGCACTCGGCATCCGTATGCTCGCCGAAGGGATCCTACACCGACGGTCAGGCGTCATGGCCTTCTTCATTTGCAAGGGACGAGGACGTACCAGGTTGTCGCGGATCGTGCCCTTGAAAAGGACAGCATCTTGCGGGATGAGCGTTAAGCGCGAGCGCAAGTCCTGCACGCCAATAGACGTAATGTCGATACCGTCGACGACGATCTTGCCCTCAGCAGGGTCCACGAAGCGGAATAGGGACAGCGCCATGGTGCTCTTGCCACTTCCCGTGCGTCCAACGAGACCAATCTTCTCTTTCGGCTTGATCTTGAAGGTAACACTCTTCAGGACCGTATCGAGATCGGCCGCGTATTTGACGACGACAGCGTCGAATTCGATCCCGCCGCCAGCCGAAGGCCAGGTTGGCGGTGGGCGCGTGTGCGTGATGCGAGGCGGCTCAGACGGAAGTTCCACATACTCTGCGACTCGTTCTGCAGCCGTGTCGTTCAGCAAGTTACACCCCCACACAGACAAAAGCGTACCGATGCTGTTGAACGCTTGCTCGGTGTCGGCGACATAGAACATGCCCCAGTACATCGTACTGTATAGCCCTTGCGCTTGCATGATGACAATGGCCGCGAGCCCAGCACTAATACATAGTAAATACCATGAGCCGCGAGGCTGAATCACAAGCGGAAGCTCACGGGAGGTCCATGACGGTAGCCAAGGCGGCGGTCGATACGAATGTCAACGCGCTCAGGACGGCAAATCTGTGCGTAATGGTTGGGCGAAGTGATTGGCATTGACACCCGCGTTTCGCTTACTTACCTCAGTCGCAGCCAGTAGTCCTTGAGCATCGATATCGGTGAGCTTTCCTCTAGTCGCATAGCATAGGAC
Source organism: Exidia glandulosa HHB12029 (assembly GCA_001632375.1). Classification (NCBI taxonomy): domain Eukaryota; kingdom Fungi; phylum Basidiomycota; class Agaricomycetes; order Auriculariales; family Exidiaceae; genus Exidia; species Exidia glandulosa. The sequence goes on along the minus strand of KV425883.1, from coordinate 555,864 downwards.
TCACGGTCATGATGTCTTTATGAGTGTGAGCCGTGCACTAATATGAGCAGTGTATGCATGCATACTATAATACGATGCGGCTTGCGTTCTGTCGAGACGTGTGAAGAGCCCGCGCATGAAACGTCGTTCTTCTCCGAACGCTCTAACCGTCGCGACACCGAGAAGTACTGAAAAAGAGACGTGAACATCAATATCAACGCGGATGACGGATGAGCGCTGAACGGTCTTACATTCTCCGAAGGCGGAGATGAGTGGGCTCCTGAAGGTGCTTTCGAGGCGATTGAGGTCACTGTGGCCACGGAGGACCGCGCGCATCAGATACGGCCACGCAGACGAGGCGAAGACGTACCGGGATGCTTTGACATACTGTGTTTGCACCGCGAGGTCAGCGGTGTGAAGTTATAATAGGGCAAGATACGCACACCCTCCGCTACATAGACATGCTGCATCCCGAATCAGCAGCGCCGCGAGTGGGCCCAGGTCCACGCACCATATACCCAAGGACGACAGCAAGAAGCAAGAACGGCGGCACCCCATACGCGATAATGCTCAGCGATACAATCAGGGTGATCAAATGGAAGGCAAGGTTGCCGTAGTAATGCGAGAGTCCTTCGTCAATTCCATCGATATCTAAACGCGGTCGTCAGGGACGTCTGCAGTACGAGTGTACAACATGACCGCACCTTTCGAAAAACGGTTCAAAATGCGGCCCTGCCACGAATACATTAGTGCAGACTCGAGCAACACACCGGGACAAGACATACTGCCGGAGTGACATCGAACCAGCGGATGGGCGAGCGGATAACGCCTTCCAGCATTTGCTTGTATATGATACGCGACGCGCGCAAGGAACCGAAAACGTCTGGCAGCGTGATGAGAACCCATCCGACAGCGGCAATGAACTCTGTCGCAGTACATGTCAGCGCTGCGTCGTTCCCGCATGTATGGCCATCGACGCACGGATTCCAGTATAGACGGCAATGTATGGTAGTGCGTTTGCGTTCGCAAATGGGAACCCGAATGGCGTCGAGGTAGGGACGATGCTCGCGCTGTCCTCGTAGCTCTCGCTCCACGTCTTGACCCATAACCTCTGACCAAGGTCGCCTGTTCAAACGTCAATGACGGCCTTTCGAGCATATGAAACACCCACTGCAGCGCTGTAGGATGAGGGCGAACAGAAGCACTCCGACGATCCAATAACCCGCCGCGCTGATGTCTGGTTTGGCGTCAATAAAACCTTTCGACACAAGATGAAAAACACACGCACACATGATATGCATTCTCTTCGCTACCACACCGACGGCCTTCACCTCCGCCTCCACGAGCTTCCTTGCAACGTTGTCCGCATTGTTCTGCTGGTCCACAAGAATCGTCTCCGAAAGCTGATCCGTAATATTGTGTTCTTCAGCAGCGTTCGAGGACGCGTCAGCGTATACTGCGCTCAAGTAACCGCTCGCCCGCAGCTCCTCAACCGTACCACAGGCTTGGACCGCCCCATGGTCCAGGCGAACGACGTAGGAGCAGTGCTTGATGACGGAGTCGACGTGGTGCGTAACAAGGATGAGCGTTCGTCCCTCCATCAACGGTCCAAGGAAGCAGCGTTGGACGAGAGCACTCGCCGTGTGCGTGTCAACAGCGCTGCAAGACCGTCAGCCGTGACGCGAAGGAGGGTTTCCTCTTACCTAAGAACGTCGTCAAGCATCACCGTCTTGGTGAATGCGTACACAGCCCGCGCTGAAGCGAGATGAGCAGAGCGGTATTGGTAGACTGCTACGACGTACCAAGTGCAACGCGCGCCTTCTGACCGCCGGACAGGGTGATGCCTTTCTGTAGTATAGTCAGAGAAGGCCTCGTCCACGTCCAGACAGCACCTACTTCGCCGATTTCGGTCTTGTCGCCATCAGCCAACCTCGAAGGCGAGATGAGCCAAGGTCGCCTAGGCAGCGCTACACAAATCTACTTACACCTTCAGGTCTGGAAGCAGAGCGCAAGCCGCGAGCACGTCTTTATAGCGCTTTTCATGGTATGGAGTGCCGAACAAGCTGTGAACATCGTGAGTGTGCGGATGTCGAGGATCTCAGCGCTGCCAACGAACATGTTCTCGCGGATTGATTCTGCGTAGGCGGTGGTACATAAGAGCTCGACAGGCAGATTAACAGACGTACGGTGCTGAAGCCATGGGTGTTGAGCGCAGAAGCTGACGCTTTCCTTCAGACCCGTGTCTAGGTCTACGCGGTCCGGGAACTTGGGAAGAAAGGCTTTGCCCTCGAGACGCTTCATCTCTCCCAGTAGCGCCGCGAGCACTGAAGTAATGCACAATCAAGACCCAAGCATGACGAACGAAGATTGGCAACGTACATGAAGACTTTCCGGACCCAGTGGCGCCGCAGATAAGCGACATCTTACCGCGAGGGAAAATAACGGATATGTCGCGCAGTGTAAATGGCTGCTGCGGCGTCGACGGCGTCGCTGGGACCGACGACGAGTCGGACACCGTCGCCTTCTTGAAAGTAAGCCTGTTGGCCCACGACTTCTGCTTGCGCTCTTCCGCGGTCTTCTTCTTCAGCTCTTTCGCGAGCAGCGTCGCCTTGGTTATAGCGGTCGTGTTCCACACGAACGACGCCTCCTCGCACCCCACGCGGTAATCGAAAGACGCGGACGGCGCCTGGCCGCGAACCGGAACTTCCTCCTCCTCAAGGTAGTCACCGATGCGGCCAAGGGATGCGTACACGCGCTGCGCGAGATTGACGAATACCGGGATACACGTGAGGTCTTCAGAAAGCATCTGAAAGGTCAGCAGCGCTGGGAACGCAATGCTGACTGCGAGCTCGCGATGCGCAACGAGGGTGAATGTTGTGAGGGATATGCAGGAGACAAATATAGGGACAAAGTCCCAGAGGATTTCTACGATTGTTATTGAGTTGCCTACTGTGGGAGTGTATGGGAACGCACCGATGCCGAGCAAAGCCCACTTGTGCTTGCGCACCTGCTGCAGCTCGAGCTCGCGCTGACGCAGCACGCGCTCGCTCCACTGCGTCTCCCATGCCGACAGCTTGATGAACTGGGTAGGATGAGAGTGTCAGCCCGCGCCTTTGACATGCGAGGCAGACGCTGCACACCTTGATGGCCTGTACAAGCTCATTCATAATGGTCATTCGGATGTCGCGCATCTTCAAGGAGCCTTGCAGCGCGCTGTATTCGGTGCGCATGAGGAAGTTGTTGAGCGGTAACGCAAACAGCAAGGTGATGTATCCCGCAAAGGCGCTCCAGCCCATGATGCGATAGAGGAACGTGCAAGTGAGGAAAATCGAGAGCGGTGTTTGGCACGACATAATCCAGAACGTCACAAACGAGTTGATACTGCGACGCTGTCATGAGCACGTTTCCTCGCAGCGTGAAACGCAGAACACTCACCGGTTCGTGTCGTTGGTAACTAGGTTCGTGATCTTTCCCACGTCCGCACTTGCGTCCTCCTCTTTTGAGTCGTCCGCGCCCTTCGCTTCCTGGCGACCGACAAGTCCACTGGTGTCGATGCGCCTGAGTGTTTTCTCATACACACTCGCAGTCGCTTGGCTCTTGGCACTGCAAGGCGTCAGATAACGCCGCTCTGACTAGAGCAACACGACGAACCTGAGCGTTACGCGGCGCGCGACATACAGCTTTTGAGTATCCGCCACGCCTCGCAGAATTTGCGTGACGAAAGCGATCGCAATCCAGAGGACGGCGGTCTGTGTACCCTGCGGCACAACATCCGTCTTCAAACCGAGGACGACATGGTTTGGCACGGCGCTAAGTTGGAGCGACTCGAGGAACGTCACGTTCTCCGCAGCTGCTGCCTCCATTGAGCGCAGGATCTGGCTCAGGATCATGGGTTGCGCGACGCCGAGGGTAACCGCAATCCACGTCAAGACACTCATCGCGAGTATGTCGCTCAGGTTGGACTTGAACAGCCGGACCATGAAGCTGGACTCCGGTGCTATGGTGGCAAACTTGCGAAGGAGGAATCGCGAGCGGAAGCGGCGAGCGAGTTGCCAGACATCGTTCTCCTCCAGAGGGCCGATTTTGCCCTGCTCGATGAGCGGTGTCAGCCACGAGTATGAGAGCCATTGGCCGAGCGTCGCGTGGTCTTCTAGCGCCGGTTTTAAGCCCTGCATAGTCACAGCAGATGAGTCAAAGACGTCAAAGATTATTGCCAGACACTCACGCCAGCATCGAGTACTGGAGGCGGGAGGTTGACTTGCATCGGCATGCGGAGGACGAGCACGAGAGCAATGAGGGAGAGCGTGGAATGTGCGATGACGAACACCCCGCCCGCACTCTCGACCGGCGTCCCTACACCCGGTGTGAGGTGGGTATAGAAGTCGAGGAGGGAGCCGAGGAAGCTGAACGAGTAGATGCCAAATAATCCATAAGGCGCAGTTTGCGGAGGATTGACGAGCGGATTGACAGCGGCGTAAAGCTGACCGCCGGCATCAGCATAAGAAACGACTTGCTTCTCAAAAGAAAGGCGCGTACCCAGACAGTCAACTTGACAAGCTCTGGGGCGTTGACCCATGAGCCAGAGGTAAGACCGGCCCGGACGTAAAGCGCAATCCGCGTCGCGAACTCCAGCGTCCCGATGACGACCAGCACATTGGCCGCCAAGCTTCTACCATGAGCCACGGTCCCCGCACGCCTTCCAAGAAGAGGTGAGGCTTCGGTGGTATCTCTAATCTCTTGCGCGTCCTCGTGAATATCGGAGGCAGCGACCTCCTCGACTTCAAACTCTTCTTAAGGCGCGTCATTTGACGCGCACAAGTTTCGGCACGGTACGTACTTTCAATCTTATCGTTAGAAAGCCGACCAAAACGCGTTTTGAGCGCGATTGCATATAAGAGTGCGAGCAGGACAGCGAGAGCAGGTCCAACCAGGTCTAAACCCAGAGCAAGACCGCAGGCGACGTCGTTGAAAGCACAGCTGAACGAGGCCATTTGGGCAATATGGATGATGTTCGAAAGATCCAGCACTCGCGCGGCCCATCTTTTGTAGACGACGCTCGGAAGGATTAACGCGCGTTTCGGTTCCGAATGTGACTCTCTATCTCAGTTGCGCGGGATCAGATACGTCCAGGCTCAATGGCACGGCGGGCAAAAGGGATGAAGAATCTCGATTCGTCCTCAGCCTGAAGACTCGGGCAGGTAACTCCAAACAATTCGGGCCGGGCGTCCCAGCACTGCCTCGTTCTAGTCACTGAGTCACGACAGTGTAGTTATCATGGACCGAAAGCTCCGTTTACAATAGAGAGTTTCCATGCGACGAGACACGGCAGGTGATCGGACACATGCCTCCGAGCGAATGCAACCCCCCGAGGCGCCCGCGCTATTATGTTTGACAGCGATGGAACGCAGCACCGAGCGTGCGCTTCGCCGTGTGGAAGGCTGGCCGCCGAGAGGGGGAACCGAGTCCGCCATGTACAATAGAGACACCTTACCAAGATGCCGAATCCCTAGTGTTTGCACCGAGTATCCGAACGAAATTGCCGTTAGCCACTCAGTGCATCCAATCAATGTTGACCGACACGGGGTAGAGACCGTGTTTCTCACCGATCGCAGGTACAAGTCCCTCGTGAGCTTATATAAACAGTGCTTCCTGCCTTCACACAGGTGACACAAGACACAACACGATGCGCAAATCCCAGTGCGGGCACAATCTGGCAATGTCATATCTGTCTCAAGCCGCATATCATGACGATGCTCTGAGAGTCGCTCGATGATGATCCAGGTGGTTCTAAGTCTCATGATCACCGACAGCGTATACCTATCACACCAGCGTTTCGCTGTCGCCCTGTACCAACATCAGAAGTACATGACCGCCGAGGCCAGAGAGAAGTCTGACCCGCTTCCTGGCAGAATATCGGTCCCGATGATGCAGCTCAACGCCGTACTACGAGTCAGCTGAAGGTTTAGCTTCGGAAATGAACGGAGCCCAGCGCCTACGGAGCGAAGCGCCCACTCCGTTGTGATTGCGGGTGCTATCAACTGCCCCATATCTGCTCGGAAGCTTTCCGTCCGATCTCGATCCGTGTGCCGGTGGAGAAGGATCATCTATTGTAAACGGACCTTTCGGTCCAGGATAACTACAGTGTCGTGACTGAGTGACTAGAACGAGGCAGTGCTAGGAAACCCGGGCCGAATTGTTTGGTGCTACTCCCCCGAGTCTTCAGGCTGAGGACAAATCGAGATTCTTCATCCCTTTTGCCCGCCGTGTGGACGAATGCAGTAATAGCCTAAGACTGGCACTAGTAGTGTCGGCATGGTTGGGCGGCGCAATCTTGATATGTCGCAGCGAGAGAGAAAGCGGATGTGCGGACTTGCAATTTTCTTAGTTCGGCCTCGGCCGTTCCTCCATATATGATCGTGAATTTCCCTGTAACTGCGGGGAAACCGCGTGGAAGATATTGCATCGTGACTGGGAGACGGTACATGGTGCAGAACGGGCGGTTCGCTGTCACTGCCCTGTGAGCGCTGGGATGACTTGGTGCGGGTTCGGCGTTGACGAACACTGTAGCCGGCGGGAGAGAGCTAAACGAGTCCGCGTGAGTGGGGCAGATAGTTCGTAGGATCGTCTCGCGATGCG
>KV425883.1:534114-549149 GCA_001632375.1 Exidia glandulosa HHB12029 | reverse complement strand
CCCCCCTTTCGAACCATGGTTTGTTCGTAAAGTCCCTTTTCTGATCATGAAGGAGTCTCACGAAAACGAGCTTTGCGGTGTGTATGTGCGTATAGACACTGTGCAGACTCCTGCAAGGAGCCCGAGAAAGTCTTCAAGCATAATAATGAGCGTGTATTGCCCGAGCTGCGTAAAAGAGCGTGCTGATCCCAGCAAATTCCAACAAAGATATTGACAGATAAGAGCCGAGAGACGGTGAGACTTAGAGGTTGAGGCACTGAATGTTGATCAGACCGTTGGTGGCTACATTCTGGCAGCAGACGGTGTGCTTCGAGCTGCAAGACGTCAGTAAGCAATTTTCAAGTTTGCACAAGCCGGATTACGAGGAACATACCATGTGGAGCCGAGAAGAATCGAGAGGATGGAAAGCCGCGAGCACTGGAGGTTGGCGATGAGGGCGATGGGAACGCTAGCGAGGCCGCCGGCGCTGCTGCCTGCGGGAGCGTTCCACGAGTTGCAGCAGTAGGTATCGCCGTCGTCGCAGGCGTTGACTGTGCCGTCGTCGCCGCCAGAGCCGTCATCTCCACCGTAGCCGCCATCTCCACCAGAGCCCGCGTCACCGTCGCCGCCATCATCTCCAGTAGATCCTCCGTCGCCGCCAGCACCAGTGTCGCATCCACAGTCAGTTGAACCACCGGCAGAGCCGCCGTAACCGCCGTCCGCCGGTGGGGCGCTGTCGCCATATCCGCCTGGTGCAGCAGCGACGAGGACGACTGCGAGAACGAGAGAGGAGAGAACGGCGAAGAAGCGCATTGTTGTCGAAGTCGAGCGATTGTTGGGGAGTGCGTTTGCTGGGCTTGCTGAGGACTGGAAAGCGACGACAGGCAAGACTTATATGCGCTCTCTGGTCGGCGCCTAGCGCAAGTAAGGCGGGCGCGACCCCCACATGCGCTCGGACTTGTGCTGTCTACGGGCTGTTGACCGAGAGGAATCCGTCCGCGTGAGTGGAGCAGATAGTTCGTAGGATCGTCTCGCATCGATTTACCACGTCCAACCCGCGAGGTTTACGACATACAGTCGGGAAAGTGGAGGTGTAGTGTGAGGACTAGACTTCAATGCTGTGGGGCCGCTCCTAGGCTGCCACAGAATAAACGACGCGGCCCCACGATGACACTGCAACTTGGTAAGACACAATGGCACGATCCTGGCACACACCCACTAGATACAAGGTGTGAAAATGCCAAAGGCACGGCGTTCGCGAGGATGGATGAGAGCGTGGATGACTTGGGCCACCGTTGTCGATTCTGGATCTTCGAACGTTGCGCGGGTAGATCGTCAGGGCACGGGGTGCGACGAGCCGCGCATGGGGCCTGCATATGGCACATGTCGCCACATGTCTAATCGGTTTTGCAACTGGCAGAAAGTCTTTGCGATCGTTCGCCACAGCCCACTGCAGCGCTCTGCCCGTTGTGTCGGCGCACGGAAAGCAGCGATTATTAGACAAATTGAAGACATCAATCTGCAAGTTTCAGGTCGCCAGATGGAGAGAGTCTGCACATGATCCAGATTACCAAGGCTGCAGCCCGGAGCAGCGTGAAGTCAACTCGGCGCACTACCAGGAGGAGTGGAACGCTAGTCATGGGCCCCAGAGCTAGGACTACACAGCTGCCTCAGATGAGAGTGTTCCCAGGAGGAAGTCGTCGACAGAGCTAGAATCCCAAACGAAAAGTCAGAAGAGGTGCGATGCGGAGTTTGTAATAAGCGCCGAAGGCCCGGCCTTTCCTCCTCGCCGTCGCTCTTAGGATGGTAGACATACCGGGCGAGCTCGTGCGCATGGTACTGGCTGAAGCTGCACGCGTAGCGGTCGACCAGGACAGATCGTGGGCCACGGAACTAGCACTCATCTCCCGAGATGTGTACAAGTTCATCCGTCCGATCATCTACCATAGAATGGTCATTACGGAAGTCAACTCGGCAACAATACGACGACTCGCTGACGATGACGCTTTTACACACGTCTTCGCGGCCATACGGCATATCGTATATGCCGTCGAGATCACCAAGGACACCTACCCCGACATCCGCCCGTCGGTTTTCAAACTCGACGCCAGTCGTATCATTATTCTTGACGGTCCAGACTTTGTTCTCCGCGATCTCGGTCGTCAACCAGGTTTTGCGCCTCAGGATCTAGCCCTCTCGTCCCCCACCCCTGGCGTCATTGTTGAACTTCCTCCATCCGCGCTGTCCTCCATCACGCACATTCGAATATTCATCGCGGGCCTTAAAACCGATGATACGCCGTGGTCTCATGTTGGTGTTGACGACTTGGTCGACCGTCTTCCTGCGCTCACGCATCTCGCACTCGATATCATCCGTCCCTTCTTCTCTTCTGACTATCGGCACGTTCTGAGCGACGTACTGCAATCCGTTTTACACCGCGAACGTATTGAGCGCGTTGTGTGCCACGTCGTGTTACAGGTCTTCGGTCCTACGTGGCCAGCATTGCACCAAGCTTGCCGTGCGTTACGCGATCCACGCATCTACATGTCCATCGACGACTCGCCAGACGCGCGGCCTCACCACCTGAACGACTGGAAGCTGCGTGCTGAACGTGCAACGGCCGGCCGGTCTATATGGGACGAAGGAGAACCAACGTGTACATTGGAGTCCGAGGACCTTCTAGCTCGAGAACACATAGACTCGAGTTCTCAGTAATCACTAGAGTATCAACGCTCATAGCAGAACTTATCTGACTATGTGCGGACTGCAAGTCGTTCCGCGTCTTTGTCTACGCGGATGTAATGCCCGGGAACCACCAATCGTAGCCGCAGGTGCTGATGTACTTACCGCATGTCGTAGGGTCTCCTGTGTCAGCGAAGTCTGACTGCAGGTCCCAGAGCGAGGATGTACATATTTGCAACATCTGTGATAACTCTACGATTGTAGTAGACTTCCTTGTTTCCTAGCACTATTAGTATCAGATTCAGGCGTACGCGTCAGAACTGCGGATTGTTGGCAACATCATGAGTGAACATGGGCCCAGAGCGGAATTTGAACGGCGGAGTGCAGGCTTCCTCTTTACCATGACTCGCTCGTCTTCCATGCGTTCATCGATGTGCCCCCTTTTCCTCGACGGTCTGGAACAGCTGGACTGCGGTAACAGGTGCGATTCAGTCCAGCATCGCAGCAAACTACATGCTAATCCTAGTGGTTAGTTCAGACGCCAACGCATGCGCGGTCGCGCGTATGGCGATGGCCAGAGCGTTTGAACTTCGTAACCAGGCATCGTCGCTCATACTCATTCTTCCACCCGAACTTCTCGTGGAGTGCTTCAGCTGGCTCAACGACTGCAATATTCATCTGGCGGCAGTCACTGCGACGTCGCGCCGCTTCAGAACTATTGCACTTTCGGCACCATCGCTCTGGACTCATATCACATGGGTAGACTTTTTCACATCCGATTGGCTGATGGAGGGGATCTCCATGATGCTCGAACGCTCGATGCACGTCCCGTTCCGTCTCGACTTGGCGGTCGTCGAATGGGGCGGCGAGGCGGAAGAAGTCGAAGTAACGACTCTTCTGGCGCGTCATATGTACCGCGCGGAGACGATACACATTACTTGGCTTGATGATATGGGCCCCTTGTTCAGTGCACCTGCCCCAGTCCTCCGCGAGCTGGCCGTCTATTCCATTCCAGGGCGTATCGTCGTTCCACAGTCGGACTGGGCGCCCCAGCTGCACCGTCTAAAGCTGAATGGCTCTTTCGAGGTACCCGCGGTAAACAATCCGTTTCGCTTCCTCACGTACTTCTCCAGCTGGATGGAGGTCCAAGTCCTGTCCGACGCTCGTCGTCTTTTCCAGCTCTGCCCTCAGCTGAAGAGCTTATCCTTATCCATGATTACAAAAGCTAGCTTGCCGTTCCTGCCCGTTGGCCCAGTCCCAGCGTCATTGCTCAGTCTCGAGCTCCGTTCTCTGGGCAACACGGATGATTGCGACATATCTTCTTTTGTTTCGATGTGGCACGGTCGTCACATGGAAGCCTTCGTATTGGACTGCCAAAATTCACTCATCATCTTGGCTCAACATTTGCTCAGTCGTAACCTCTCACCGCGCTTGCTCGAGCTCACTGGCCGCACGGCCCGATTGGTCGCGGATAACAACATCGAGTACAGCGTCCAAATCTCAGAATATGGAGCGCTTAACTCACACTACTGGGCTCTTCTTGGGCCATATCTTCGAACTCTTACGGACATCGTAACGACGAACTTCTTGGGCCTGTTATGGGCTTCGCCGACTCTTGCATCGCTACAGACAATCGAATGCACGGCGTACTGGTTGGCCGGTGAGACACTATCAGGACCGCGTATGCGTGCTCCCCAGCTCCGCACGCTACGCATTACAACCACAGTCTATGGGACGTCTATTCTGCCAAACTGCGTTAGCGGTATTCCGAATATCCTGCTCGCCCACCTTGAGATCGATGGACCAGACAACAAGATCCCGGAATTTGTTATCTTGGGAGAGACGGTGGAATACGTACGAAGCATCGACTGGACGAATCTCAAGAATTGTGCTCGGGCGATTTATGTCGGCGAGGAGCTGATCTGGGAAGAGCGGGGTGTGTCGTAGGCACGTCACATCGGTCATGACGCGTCATCCCGCTCACAGCGATCCCCGCTTGTAGTAACTTATGGTACATAGGCCCATCCGAACTTAGACCTCGGGGGACCGCCGCCCAGGACATCCATGTGCTTAGATCTTTCGCGTTGGACTTGGGGCAGATCAGAACATGTATTGAGATACATATACATGCTACTTGGAGGGAGCAATGGACATTCCGACTGGTAGATTGTTCGGCTAACTCGTGGATTCCTCCGCATGTGTGGGCTCAGACCTGGAGGCCGATGCATTGGAGGTTGACAAGGCCGTTCGAGCCGACGTCCTGGCAGCAAACCGAGGACTGAGAGCTGCAGCAAACGTCATTAGAACGTGATCCTCACTTGTTATCACGAAAGGGGGACGTACCAGGTGCCGGGAACAAGGATTGCGGCGACGGAGACTGGGGTGCAGCCGAGGCTGGCGAGAACGTCGACCGGGACGGAGGCGAGGTCTCCGGTGCTAGGGTCGACCGGCTGGCTGAAGCTGTTGCAGCAGAAGGCCTCGCCGCCGTTGCAGGTACTCGTCGTGCCGCCGATGCCGTTGGGAGCGGGGCTGGCAGCCACAATGGCGGCGAGAACGAGCGAAGTGAGGGCGGTGAAGAAGTGCATTGCGACTGTTGAACGAGCTGGAGCTGAGGGGCTGACTGGGTGGACTGGGTGCTGGATGGGAAACCAAGGTGAGGAGGTCGCCTGCCTTTATAGCCTCGTGATACGCTTGACACAGAGTACTAGTGAACGCAGGTCGCGAGTGACGTTTGCGCAGCGCTGATGAGGACGCTATGACGAGAGGTGCAATACGAGCCTGTGAAGACCAGCATGGGTTAAGGCTTCTCTCATTTGGCTCTGGAGCTCACCAGAGAGTGTACGAGTTCCTCGACACACATGATCGCATGAGAATGAGGAGCAAGAGCACAGGGTCTTGCTTAAACAGCAGCCTGCAGGCTGAGTGGGGTGGAAGTCTAGCTCGCTTGTATTGAGAACGATCTTGCGGCGTTACGGTGGGCCGTTGCGAAGTGCGTTTGCTTTCGATTCATCGTTCGACCTGACACTGTACGCAGAGTGTAAGTTCACTGGTGCAATATCCTGGCTCAAAGAACTAGTAGATCTTTTAGTCGAGCCTGAGAGCTGCAAGCTTCCCGGGACTACGACCTCTGAGTCGGCGGCGGCAGAGAGCGCCTCCAGAATTGCCGTGCCGTCTGTACCCGAAAGCAAACGTTGTTGTCCACCTCGTTCACATGAGCTACGCAGGGTTCCTACGAAGAGTACGATGCCGAAATTGCTGACGGGGGAACAGCACTCGATGACGAAGTAACGTTTGTCCTTGCTACGCAAATGCTGAAACAATGATTCATTGACAACGCAATTAAACTGGAGAGACGCCTCAGGGAAGCGAGTAACGAAGGTCGAGGGAAGGGTCACTGTGGAGAGCTATGCGATGAGAAAGTGAGCGTCATGGTCAAGTCGCCGGTAAATGTGCTTGAGCGTCTGAGTCTGTCGTGTGCGCTGTATACATCGCACGGTTGCCATTTTGGCACTGTCGAGAAACCTCCTCATCTCCACTCACATCATATCGACGCTTCATCTCTTTGAGCTTCGCGTCGGTTTCGCACAAGTGCTCCAAAATCACCCGACCTGTGCTCATCGCTCCGCTGCACGATCTCGCGGGAGGTAGACAGTCAATTTTGACGTCACTTGCGCTGCAGGACCATGACTCTTGCAGCTCTTCGCAGCCTATAAATCCGCCCGCACTCTCAGTAATCTCATATCCAACACGCAACCCACCCAGTCAGCCCTTCGTGTCGACATCATCTCAGCAGTCACAATGCAGTTCTTCACCGCCCTCATCTCATTCGCACTCGCCGCCACCTTGACTGTCGCTGCCCCCGCTGCAACCTGCGGTGGAAGCCAGGCGTTCTGCTGCAATGGGTTCAGCCAGCCCGTCGACCCGAGCACTGGCGATCTCCTCTCCGTTCCCATCAGCGTCATCGCCAACCTCCAGTGCACTCCGGTCTCCGTTTTAAGCGTCGTAATTCCCGGCACTTGGTACGTGCGCGTCAACCCTTCGTATTCATCGAGCTTCTGCTAACGCGGAGTACGGCGGGATAGCGCTCAGCAGTCCGTCTGCTGCCAGGATGTCGGCTCGAACGGCCTGGTTAACGTCCAGTGCGTCGGCCTCCAGCTCTGAGCGAGGCCGAGGTGGAGCATCATCCATGAATCCATGATGCTTGGACATTGTACTAGTGCGAATGTCGAATAAAGCGCGCGATTCTGTTATAAACTCCATGTATCAAGAAAGTCACTGAGGAGCGACCGCTGCGAGCAATGCGAGGCCGCAGAACAGCTGGACGAGCAGAGAGTGAAGTGGCCTAGAAGGCGGTAGTGAAGCCGTGCGAGTCAAGCCATTGGGGATTTGGAGGTCCAGACAGGATCTCCTTCCTCCCAAACGGTTTTATCTGCGGTAGCTTCGGCAATCAGCCGCTCGTAGAGGCTGTGGGACTGAGTAGACGACACGTAAACGCGCTCGTCGGGCACTAATGACAGTACACCAAGAACCGTCCCTCGGTGCAAAGGGTTGATGCAAATTGTGAGGCGCTGCAAACGGCTGTGTCGTAGGATAGCCTCAATCAGAGGCTTAAGGCGATCGCTATGGTTCAGGCCGTTCATGAGAGGAGTGGATAGGACAGTATCCAGGTTATCGAGAGCCAGACACGTGAGAGCTGGAAGGTGACCGAACAGCTCGTCGGCCCAGTCTTGTGGGCTCTTTCCGTCGAGATCCAGCAAGAGTCTGGTGACGGAGCCCCGGATGTGAGTAACGTTGGCTAGGGATATTGGCGGCAGGCGGCGCACGCGGTCCAGATCGACGGAGAGTACTGTTAGCCGGCGAGGGGCATAGTCTGGACGGCGGGCGAGGTAGAACAAAATGTACATCGGCGCGTCAACGAAGACGAGCCCGGTGAAGGGTCGCCCGAAATCGTTGCGAGGGCCGTCGGTGACATCCAGCGGATAGACGAGATGTCGCACGGCAGCGAACATGTGCGCGCAGGATTCGTCGTCCAGCAAGTATCGAATCGATGCCCCGTTTTCCTTTGTGACCACCATTGTGTAGTATAGGACGGGATGAACGAGCTTGTAGACGTCGCGCGAGACCAACGCGAGCTGCGTGGCCCAGCGACGGCGACCGTGCACGGCTGCTCTGGCCGCTGCGAGCAGGATGGCGCGGACGAGTTCGATGGGAAGTCGGTCCCACATGCGTATCGTAGCAGCACAAGAGCTTGTTGGGCCTCGAGAGGTGACGGTGTCGAAGAAATCTCGAGTCACAAGTCACAACTCGCAAGGTCGGAGTTAGGAGCCAAGCACCGCGTCGGGGGCTCTTTCCTGACTCGCACTGCCACCACCACGGATGGCACACATACCCGGCGAGATCATATCATACGCCTTATTCTGGTCGAAGCTGCACAAGCAGCGATCAACACCACCCGAGCCTGGGCAACAGAACTGGCACTTGTCTCTCGAGTCTCGACTCTCGACGGACACGTAAAGATTCGTCTATCCTATTATCTACCATAGGATGGTCTTAAAGGACGTCAACTGGACGGTCGTTCGAAGAATTATCAACGACGACTCCTGTTCCCACGGATTTGCGGCCGTACGACATCTGGTCTTTGTCATCGACTTCAGCACAATCGAGATTTCGAGCCTCATTGGAATGATATCTGACTTGGTCGGCAGGCTGTCCATCAACTAATTGCTCTTGATAATAGCACGACCTTACTTATCCACCGTCTCGCCTCTTGGCCAGACTTTGCTCCTCGCGAACTTGGGCTTGATTGTATGGATCCCAGCGGTCACAATCTCCAGACTACCTTCGCCTGCGCTATCATCCGCAACCCATCTTCGCATGCCTGCAGAGTACATGCGGGCAGTTGATCATTCTCTATCACCGCTCGCTAATGTGGACGCCCTCCTGGACCGTCTCCCTGTGCTCACGCACCTCGCACTGGACGTCACCCGCTGACACTGTCGACAACCGGCGCCACGTCCTTCGCGATGCACTAGAATCCCTTCTGCGTTGCCCTCGGATCTAGTACGTTCTGTGCCGCTTCGCATTGCAGGAACAGAGTTCTTAGAATGGACTGCGACTATCCAAACCTGCTGCTCTGTACATACGCAATACGCCATCTTTTTTTCACGTACATCGACAAAGGGGGGAAGACTTCTGACTTCTTCGGTCTGCACATGCCCGGCAAACGTGCAGATGCCGGCCTGTTCATATGGGACGAGGGAGAGCCCACGTTAGCTTTGGACGCGTAGGACTTGCGCACTTGACTTCCGAGTCGATGCATGGACGCGTTGTTTATTGAGATCAACCTCGCGCCGAGAAACTGCAATTCACCCCTCCCCTTCGCCTTCAGCAATCACAGAACGCAGACCACTTTCCTTCGAGGGTGTGTCATCGAGCGTGCGTTCGTAAAGGTATCAGCTGTAGCAGCGCTCGATGTTGTCCGACGGTCGAGCGCGCTTGGAGCACCGCCTGAAAGGTCTAGAATCGTACTTACCGTGCTGGAACTCGAAGCTGTATGTCTTGCTAGGTCTCCACAAGGATAGAGCGAGCAGGGAAATCATGGAAACTGCATGGATGGGGTCACGTCGAGCGACGAAGACGGGTTGAGAGGCGCAGTGAAGTAATTGAACCGTTGTGTTATCGGCATCTACACTCGGAGAAGCTCATCACTTTGACCTTCGGACAAGATACGTCAGGGTTAAAGCGGTGCATTGCCAAAATGTATCAATTGACAAGACGATGCACTACAAAAGAGCGTAGCAGACAGACGTGAGCCTCCAAACTCGCAAACACGGACGCAGCACGAGCAACCACATCGCCATCAGCTTCAGTCTAAGAGGCCAAGGTTGAGGCACTGGATGTTGACAAGGCCGTTCGTAGCGACGTTCTGGCAGCAAACAGTCGAACTCTTGCTGCAAACCGACGAACGCGTATCAGTATAAAATTCAAAGTATCATGCAAATAGGTCCAGCGTACCAGGTGCCGCCGCCGAGGAGGATGGATAAGACGCTGATCGGCTCGCATTGAGGGCTGAGAATGACGCTGAGCGGGTCAGAGAGGAGCCCGCCGGCGCTCTGGCCGCTGGGCTGGTCGAGCGAGTTGCAGCACCACGTCTCGCCGCCGGCGCATGCATTCGTGGTGCCGCCTCCACCGGAAGTGGGGACGGGGTTGGCGCTGACGATGGCAGCGAGGGCGACAACAGCGGAGAGGACGAAGAAGCGCATCGTAGAGGATGAGTGTTGGGAGGTTGAGGCTGGTGGCTGAGGTGGGTGGTCGTTGGGATGAGGACCTCCACTCCATCGTGAGCTCGAGTTTTTATACCTGCGAGAGGCGCACAATACTGGCCAACTCCGGTGACACGAGTATTTGGAGACCGGAGGCGAAGAGAACGCGAGTGAGTTGATCTTCAACGTGATGAAGACTCATGCTCGATGCTCGTCGTTCGTATTTGCAGCTTGCATGTTCAGTCCGCCTTGCCCAAAAATGTCTAGTGGAGCCGGGTGCAGTGGGCTTTAGCCGTTTGGCGTTGCAGGTCAGGAGCCGCGGACGTTTGCGGACAGGATCTGCGTCGCGTGCACTCTGAACGAGGCAGGCGCTTGACAACCGGCGACCGCTTCGCCAGCCTGAAGATCCTGAGCGTTCAAGTTATAGCGTGCTAGGCGCCAGGATCGTCCTCGGACCTCTCCAGTGGCAAAGTGGAGCAGCCAATGTCAAACGCGAAGTCGGGTTTTAGTGCAAGTGGGCCGTGAGAGCAGTCCTCAAAGTAAAGGTGGAAGCCGACTTGAGATATACCGTGACATGGCCCGGGAGCGTGAAAGTGATTCTGAATCTGCATGTGTCGTTGCGAGAGACACAAGGGTATAAAGCTCGGCGTTAGAGGCAGGTCTCTCCCCGGTCGACCGCGTGATCTACGTCACTCGCGTCGGGAGTTGAGTGTTACCGCCGCGACGCAGATGCTCCTTCAAGTGAGGATTGACCACAGCCCGCAAGGATGAAGTTTCTGTGATAGGTCCTTTGCATAAACGATTCTCTATCTCCGCGCCGATTTATGAGCGTGGCGCTGACAGCCGTCGGGGGGCATCGCAACGCTCAGAGTCTACCAGCCGAATGACGAAGCTCATGATCATGATGACGCGAGAAGCACTGCAGGCAGGAGAACATCGGAGTCGATAGTCCCACTGGCAGGTCGAAATAGCGAACTAGAGATTAGATAGTCTGAGAGTCGCACCCAAATGCGTAGTGGACAAAGTGTAGATGCTACTGAGTCCGCGGACAGGTTGAAGTCCGGTCACATGTCTCTTGAAGTCGAAATGCACCAATTAACGAGTGAGTTCGGTGAAGACGGACAAGGACAAGAGGGTCAGCGTCGCGCAGCGCGCACGCCGCACCCGGCGTGGAGAGCTTGCGACAGTAACATGAGTTGCACTATTCGGGGAAGAAGAAGTTTGCCTGACCACCGGCGCTGAAGGGAGTAGAAGCAATTATTAGTGGTCATTGTAAGGCGTGGGATAGCCTGGAGACAACGACCGAACATCGATCTAGGGAGCGGGCCCTATCGTGGTCCAGGCCTGCACCCCCGCTGCAAGGTGGTTGCTGACGTCGCAGACAAGTGTCGATTCCGGCAGCTGCCAGGAGCGCCAAGCCGCCGTAGAGCCACAGTACGAACGAGTGGGCAGTGGCAACTGGAAGACGGGGGGTGTATTGCAACCCGTTCCAGAATGGAGGGAGCTCGCTGACTTGTCCTGTAATGGCCTACGACGTGAAGGGAGCGCCTTCATCGTCCTGCTCATACAAAGACGAGTGAGAGACGACGAGATGCGGTCGAACGCATGCCAGAGCCGCAAGACGAGCGGTACCGCATGGGAGTCGCGAGCAGAGAAGAGAATGCACTAGTGACTACGCTAATCCTCTTGACAGAGAATTGTTTCTGTGCGGAGCCTCGTTCCTTCCCTCAACACAGAACTGGTTCAGTACCATACCGCCGGAGAAACGGTATGCATGTTGATATCCACTCATCACATAACTTAGCGTCGGAGGAACGCTGGTGCGTGGATCCATACGGGTCCAGATTCGAGACGGAGCACCCTACTAGAGGTGCTGTAGAGGCATTGTCAGTATATCACAAGGAGGCTCGGGACGCCGTCGCTTGCGAGGAGGTCACCGAATCATATGACGCAGCAAGGCAGCGATATCCATGAGCGCGAGGATAGCGTGGAAAAGGAAGAGGAAGCTCGAGTGAAGCTTTAGACCTGTGCCGCGTGACCCGAGGAGGATGACGCGGCGGGTGCCCCGGCGTCAAGAAAGTCGGCGTCGAATTAACCACGGCGCTTAAGGGCCCAGTGACGACAGACTCGAGAGCTGAGGCCAGTACGGGTAGGACAGCGAGCACGTTCACGAGGGCAGGATGTGAAAAAGGTCATGAAATCACTATCAGAAGGATGGCTCGGGCGGTTCTCCCGAGAGGCCTGATATGAGCCAGTGCAGGTCCGGGACTGCGGCCGTCGCTCAGCGCTCTCCCATCGTTCCAGTCCAGCGTCGAGGTCGCGAGTTCAAGAGCAAAAGTGTCGAGTACGGTGGCGTCTTGAAAGATCACGTGGCGTTCTAGGAGGGACGTGTTCAGTCGGTTGGTGCCGGGATCAGGTTCAGAGCTTGCTCTACGTCCTTCACGACCTATCTATCCCTTTACCTCCAAATCCCCACGCGCAACCCACAAAACACTCCCATTCGACTACTTACTCACGTGCGTCGTAACCAGGGCTGCTCGCTGTCGCTGACGACGAGCTCGCAGACCGCAGACAACGACCACGCTCTCTTTCACAATGGCAACCACGACTTTGCCATACACGCCTCCGCTCCAGGCTCTCCCTCCATGGCTCTCCTACTCGACTTTCATCACCACCACCGGCGCTACCGCCGTCGTCACCCAGACCGTCGTCAACCTCCCGTTGACCTACTACGGCCCGCCCGTGAGCTTATTCGACGCGCCTGGCTACCAACTCTAACTGACTGACTCGCAGATACCGCTGGGTACAGATGGCGTGTGGGTTTATGGCGGCCTCACAAGCCCAGCGCCGACATCGACCGCGTCGGCGTCGGCAATCGCGTCGGCATCAGGCTCGACAACCACACCGATATCTAACACTATCCCGACTTCAACTTCAGCACCTTCTTCTTCTTCGGTCTTACCATCCAGCACGACCCCGTTTTCTACAACTCCGTCTAGTACAGGTAAGATTATGTTCTGACTTTTGTTCCATTATTCACCATTCCGCAGCGTCTTCCTCATCTCCCGCCGTTGCACCCACATCCCCCGTTGCTCAACAGTCGTCTGACCATACGGTCTTGCCAACATGGGCCATTTTGCTCATCGCCATCATCGGGGGTCTCGCAGTCGGCGTCGGCCTTCTGCTGCTCTACGCTATGTGCTGGCGTCGTCGCGAACGGTCTTCTGCGCATCCAGACGACACGGACGATGAGATCACGCACTCCGGTGCTCGCTTCAGACTCTTACAAGCCCTCCCGATTCCGAGAAGTCTGCGGAGCTCGATGCACCGGCACTCGCGCGTACCGCAGTCCGACCTCGAGGCTGACGCCCATCCAAACCATTCGGATTGGCAGCTTGTCGATCCGGCACCGCCTATGCCCACTACCATGCGCAACGTCGGTCCTTCTGGATCTGGCGTAGCGTACGGACCTATTATTCCCTACCGCGACGACGAGGAGGCGTCAGACCACCCGCCTACGCCTGCATCGCACCAAACACGCTCCTCGGTCTCTCAAGGAGTACTCCCACGCGTAGGCACGAACAGCGGCAGTTCAAACGCGTCCCTCTTCTTCAACCCCCGCCGTGATAACGAGTTCGCGTACGTCGCGCCTGGACCGGGTGAAGTACTCGACCGCGACCCGCGCGTCTTCCCAGATCGGTACTCGCACATGCACGACGCGACGACCAGTATGCCCATCGTCCCGCTCGCGCCTCCGCCGTTCCATTCTCGCTCTCGGTCGAATACTACGCGTACGGAGATTACGCAAGGAATGGACAGCCAGCGCACGAAGGTTAACGCGGGTCCTGCACCGCTGATGGCGTACCCGGACAGTCCAGTCAGCGAAGTCGACGAGTCGGCTGGCTTGTTGCCCGGGCTTGACGCTGCTGCGTTAGGCCTTATGTCCGGCTCCGGTCGCTCCAGCCGCGCTGCTTCGCCTACACATACACCCGACCGACGCAGCCCTACGATCGTCCAGCGTCTGAGCGGACTCTTCAAACGTCTCTCTGGTTCCGGTCCTTCGCCTACAGCAACGGCAATGGGAACGACAACGCCGTTCATGAGCCAGGCGTCGCCCAGCCACCAAGCACCACAGATGAAAGAGCAGCATCCCGGCATGCTCGGTCTCGGATTCCTCTCCGCTCCTCCAGTTATCGCGTCCGCTTCTACTCGTCGTACGCACGGGACTGCCGATCGACCGATGTCGACCATCTCGGGCAATACAGTCTACCACGACGCGCATTCGCGTCCTGAATCGCCGTACGTGGACGCTCCGCCGTTGTACGGTACTCCCACCGACGAGTTGCCCCTTCCTGATCTGGACGAACCTGCTCCACGCTCATTGCGTTATCCGCCCGGTCTCACGCCTACCGAGGCGCTGTTCCTTCAGAACCGTCTGTCGCAGTCCGGTACACGACGAGTAAGCGCAGGCCTCGAGGAGCTCGAGGAGGAGGATATTGTGGGTGACTTGAGGCCTGTCGGGCCTGGTGCTGGACGGGTGGGTGTGGAGGAGGGGATGTATGATGTTCCTGCGCCGGGCGCGGAACCTGGTTGGGCGAACATTGCGAAGGGGAAGCAACGCGCGGAGGATGAGGAGGAGGAGGCGGACGACGGCGAACCGAGCGCGAGGATTAGGAAGAGGGCTACATTGGGCGAGGTGCGTATCGCGTTCTTTTTTGCTTTAGGGGCTTACTAACGTGCTCGCAGCCCATGCACCTCGCTGCTGCCTCTGCCGCTCGCTCTCCCACTTCGTCTCACTTCCCAGGTCGGAGCGGCTCCCACTCCACCGGCTCACACAGCGGAACGAACAGCAGCTCCTCACGCTCGCGTCGTACAGGCGGCTCGTCCATCTCCTCTGCCTCTCTGCGCCGTCTACAACAGTCCTCAGGCTCGGGCCAAGATCCAGTCGTTCTAGGCCGTGACGACATGCCTGCTCTCCCTGCCTCTTCTCGACAACGCCGCGCGGGGGGACCGTTGTTGAGCGCGACGTTCGGTCCGCCGAGTGGGTGGTTACGCTCGAGGACGCCGAGTGGGCAGGGGACGCCGAGATCTGGTCGGTCGTCGCATGGGAAG
>KV425883.1:522322-532894 GCA_001632375.1 Exidia glandulosa HHB12029 | reverse complement strand
AATGCCTCGTAGAGCGCATCCACCTGCTCGGGACTCAGGGTCTGGAGCGGAGAGGGGTAGTTGCCCGCGGTCACTGATGCGACAGACTCGGGGAAGGGACTCCCGTCCAGCTGCGCACGCACGA
This sequence comes from Exidia glandulosa HHB12029, assembly GCA_001632375.1. Taxonomy (NCBI): domain Eukaryota; kingdom Fungi; phylum Basidiomycota; class Agaricomycetes; order Auriculariales; family Exidiaceae; genus Exidia; species Exidia glandulosa. The sequence continues at coordinate 532,770 of KV425883.1, read as the reverse complement.
CCGCGACGACATCACGCGTCGAGTACGTCCGGCCCGTGTGTGGCACCATTGGGAGGGACTCGCGCTCTCGCGCGAGGCGACGCACTTGTCGCAGGAGATCGACCACCTTTTCCGCGCTGAAGAGCATCTTGCCAAGCGCACTGAAAGCTGCGTGCATTGAGATACTGACAGTGACACGTCGTCGATGACATTTCTGAGCGACAGCTGCCTCGATAATCTCCCAGACGTGAGAGAATCGCCGCACAAGGACCGCAAAAACTCATTAGAGCAAAACCACTTTGACGAAAACCCAAGTCCACACGGATTTATCGGTTCAAAATGCCGGGTTTCGGCCTGTATTACCGCATCGAGAGAGGGGGCAGGGTCCTAAAAACCCTGCCCCAGACACTATCTAATCTAGCTATGCGTGTCAATCGGGTGTTTGAACTGTCGCGGAAAGGTCAGTACGCAGTCAGACGTCGAGTCTGCGAGTGAGACGATCGGATGTTGAGGTGCCCGTCAGTAGAGAGTCGGTGTGTCGTCCAGCAAGGAGAGAGGGAGCTAGTCATGAAAGAAGATTTGAGTCGAAAATCGCGATTTGCACAAAATCGGCCGCACCTTCAGATTGCGAAGTGGGAGCACATGGGGTGGTAAGTGTCCATGCTCGTCGGGTTCCTCGTATTTTGCCGAGTACAGTGTCGAGCTGGGGAGAGTGACCTAGGGCGGGTCGTGGGAGACTTTGTACGGCGTGCTGAAGCGGCGGTTGACCGAGCGCGCTTGACGCACAAGTTGTCGTAACGTCCTGGGCTCGTAGGAGTAAAATAAACCCTGACTCGTTCTCACGCGCGATTGGACGTCTTTCTCGGGACCTGCGCGGACACGACCGTTTCAGTCAAAAGATTGAATATGGGAAAAGGACCGACATACGATGCGACATCCGTGCACGCTCACGGCACTCTGCGTCCTTGCATCCACTGCACCGTACGTCAATCCCGGGAGTCCTGGCGGCGAGAGAGTGCCGGAATTGGCGGATCCGCGGTTGGACGACTCGGGTAAGTAGAACGACCTGCGCTTCACGCGGCGCTGTTTGCCGCGACCAAGTTCGGCTCGCGCAAGTCGTATACGCCTGCAGACATCGTCCCGTGTTGTGAGACGTAGTGCGTGAACGAGATCTGCGCGGATTGAGGCTTTAGTCGAGACGTGACCACTCGGGAAAATGCTACTTTACCTGAAAGACCGCGGATAAATGACTTAGAAGGATGGTTATGTCAGAGGCGTCCTTGACACCCAATCTGTTGAAGCTGCCTGGACACGACGTTCTGAGTCGCGAGCCGTGCTTTCTCCCGCGCAACCTGTACACAAATGACGGGATTAGTCAGGGACGTGCAAAAACAGCGCAACATGGTCTCTGTACGCACCTGGCGCGATGCAAGGTCCGTTATCTTCCGTGCTTATGCTCTCGTGATTGTCGCAGTCACGGTGGTTGACGGCGAGCTGAATTGAGGGCCGCCCTTTGCCATCGATCTCGAGCTCGACACACCGCTCATTTCGCCCGAGTCGGACATCGTACGTGTGTCGCATCGGTCTATCGCACCGCGAGGCTAAACTGAATGAAGATGGGTCCGTGAGAGGAGACAGAGAATATGAAACACGATAGAACACTTACAAGGACACACAGCGGCGGGCGAGATGGTGCGCATGGGCGAATTGGACCCAATCGGCTACACGGGAATCCTTCGACTCGTAATCTATTGAGAACCAGTCAGAGAGAAGAAGTAAAGAGAAGTGAGATACTTACCTTGGACGAGCACTGTGCTGATCAAAGACCGAGCCCAGTCACGGTTGAGTACCACATAAGAATGTTCCCCCACACGTAGATGTCCTCGCCAGGGACTAATGTAGGGTGTCAGATCGAGGCTTAGAGTTCGAGATAGCGTGCAAGACTCACTGAATCCAATTCCGGTGCAGAGCGATCCTCCCGTACAGACGGACACTGCGGTATAGTGATCTTTAAGTCGCGTAAAGAGCTCATGTATACCTAAGAATAGCGGGTTAGTACGGTTACAAGGTTGCAGGAGCATCTCGACTCACAATTCGACGCTACAGAATGTTTGAAAGCCAAAACGCCGTCTTTACAGACGGTTCCCAAAATCTCGCCCTGCTTGCACGTCTGCGAAAAGTCTGAGATGAGTTCGTGACGAAAGAAGGGGTAGATGCGCACATTCCAGCAAATTTGTCAGATTCAAACGCTGGCCCGAAGCCAATCGCATAGCCGTCCACGAGTCGATTGATAAGCGGAAGCGCCGGGCGGGAGGGCAGCGCCAGGTCTTCACCAACAACATAGCTCAGGCGCAGAGTCCTCGCCACGGCCGAGAGAGCAATCGTTGCCGGAGGTTAGAAGGATCGTCGCACGAGCGAATGCGGAGGAGCAAGGGGACCCAAGATGTGTCGCTTGGGAAAGACGGCGGCGAGGTGGAGAACGCTGGACAGCGCCTGTGTAGCTGTGTCGATATGGGGGTCGTGTCGGCGCGGCCGACCGGAGAAGGGCGCGATCGAGCAGCATGCGAAACGAGCCAGCGGGTCCAACAAGATCGTCCCCCATGACCGGCGGGATAATTTGAACGCGACGCGACCTCGACAGGAAGAAAGCGGTACAGGATCTAAAAACGGCATATGCGTCAGTGCTGCGCGGGACGGCGAATTAGCTCGTACCTCATGGCGGTTCAGGAGCAAAGAGCATCCACGGCCCGGGAAGATCCACTGCGGACGGTCTGTAATAACATGTGTGAGCAACGGTGGATTGAAAGCGCATGTAGTCTCCGAAGCGTACATTAAGCAATATTTTTGACGAGGTGGGCATGACGCGGAGTGCGACGGCGGCGGTGCTCGAGGTGTGGCTACGAGGTGACAACGACCGAGACAGTCTGAGAAGCTGCCGGAAACGCGTGGAATCGTCGACGCGCACGTGAGGTCATAGAGATTTATGCGAGCAGCAAGACATTATATGTTGCCCTACGCGTCCGCGAACCGCCTACGGGCAGCATCAACATGGGCCGGCCAGGGAATCAGTCTAGAGGAACACGTACAGTATCTCGCCTATCTCAACTCAAACCGGCGCGATGGCCAGCCGCTGGGGATGGAGATAGAGACCATGTTGCCAGAGTTGGCGAGAGGCAAATACTGAGCATGTCGATGAACGGAGACGTTGGAGGCGTGAAGGTGAACTTGGGGAGTACAGACGCAATCCATCGAGGGAGAGTGCGCTGAGAGTTAAGAGGGCAACATGGAACGTGGTCAACCAGCGGAGTTGGAAGCAAAATTTGTTTACATGGGGCCGCGAGCGAATCGGGCGAGGCGAATCGGACAAGCGAAGGTCTTGCCGGAAGCGCCGAAGAGGGCGACAGGCCGAATGACACCTCGCCGAGATCTCGTAGCATCCGCATCGCCTCGCTGTCACTCAGGATGCCCCGACGACGCCGATGACGGGAACGGGGTGCCTTTCGGAGTCTTAGATCCTGGGTGCGCCCATGTCATAGAGTCAAACGTCATGTGACCTGAGCGCTTACCTCAAACCGCCGCCGCGCGCCTGATAACTTACTTTCCGCGTCGGACGTCCCTGCGTGCGAACATACAAAATGATATGAGAATATAGCAGGTGCGATTTGACAGCTGATCGTCTGCCTGTGTCACAGCTCATGCCTTACGCTTCTGCGGCTCTCGGGATCCTTGCTGTAGAAGGTACGTTCTGCAACGATCGTACCTCTTACATCGCAAGATGAGCGGCTCTGAACTCGTCATACTTGACTGTCAAAAGATCCTACATGCAAGGGCCGCAATCGATGCCGAGGAGTACAAACCCTCGCGGTCGTCTTTTCTGTCACAATGGAGATCAGTTAGAATTCGAGCTTCGCTTTGCATACGGATAGAGGGCACAGAGACATTTGACGGGTGACAGCTTATTTCCGTGCAACACCCAACTTCAAGTCGAACTGCGCAACTCGGATCCCGATGCGGACAGCACGGTGTCGTCATGAGCACTGCGAAGTATCGCGGTAAGACACATATGGATGTATTCCGACATTTCCCAGGGATCATTAGGCGACATTTGTGGAAATGTATTCAAGATGTTGAGGAGGAAAGGATCTACAACATTCACTGGCTGCACTCAAAGTCGACTCTTGATCAGAACCCTACTGAAAGGGAGTAACGTATAGCGGAGAAGCACTACTCAGTAATACAAAATGTGTCGTAATAAGTGTCGTGCACGTGACTTTGAGCCATCACGCACAGCGACGCGCAGCGCGAAGCGGAGCGAGAATTCACGGCCTGTACCCAGATTACCACTTGAAACCTCATAGCGGGGATGCGCTCTATTTGACGTGGTAATAATGGTCCAGGCCACACGCCGCTGCAGCAACGACAGAACTTCAAGTTCGAAGGAACACTAACACTCCGGGGCTCCCGCCCCAATAACTGAGCAGAGCGGCCGCAAAGACTTTGACAGAATGGCATTGACATGTTGAGTGCAACGCTAGCTTAACAGGTGACGTGGGAACGAACGCGTAGGCAGGAAGCGTGCCCCGGGAGTCAGACTCAGAGGTTGAGTCCACTTCCCGGCGATATCCGTGTGTCCCACCCATAAAATAGTGTATATTGAGGACCTATAGATGTCCGCGGAAGCAATAGAACTGATAGTTCTCAGTTTGAGACTCAGTTACGACTGCCTTGGGCGTGAATTTGAAGGCCACGGGAGGCATCGGGAGCCGCGGAGCGGAGCGTGAACTGGGTCTCCTCGTCGAACGAGCGAGTTTACGACCCCAAATGAGCACCTCAGGTCCCACTACGTCATTGCAATCTCAGTCAAGCACTTGCAACAACCAGTGATGACAACGAGAAGCGCGATAGATTGCTCCAGCGGCGGACAAGTCAGGAAGAACGCAACCGTACCGTAGCGCACATCCCCCTCAATAACTTAGTATTGGTGGCATATCAGGGGTCGACACCATGACATTGACAGGTAATATAGCGTGTTAGCGTGGCGTGAGACGTGGGAAAGACGCTGCGGCGGGGGGTGGATCCTGAGGAAGTTGAGGGCATTTCTCGAGCGTATATGCACCCCCTGTACCCCTATAACGGCTCATACACACTGCTCTATTGCTCCCAGGTATGTCTTTGATACTAGAAAGTGAGATCTGAAGACGCAGCGCGTAAAGGCCGAGAAATGCGCGAGTTTGACGCGTGGCGGAGACTCCACTCCCGTAGAATATATACGACGTTCCACCACTGACAGAACTTTTATTAAGAAGATATATATGTTGACGGAAGCAATATAGCTTTATAATACGTGCTTGGAGGCTCAGTTGCGATTGATTCGAGCGTGAAATTGAAGGTCACGCGAGATATCGGGAGCCGCGGAGCGGAGCGCGAATTGGTTCTCCTCGTCGAACCCAGGCCTTCACGCTTCCCACCGGACCTCTCTAGTCCCACTACGTCATTGTAATCCCGGACAGGTACAGTACCAGTGCACAGATGACATTGAACAGCTCGATACATTGCTCCAGCGGCGGGGAAGTCAGCGGGTACGCAATCGTACCGTTGCGCGCATCTCCCACTCATTACTTGTATTGGTGGCATATCAAGGGTCAATGGACATGACATTGGCAGGTAGTTTAGCGTGGCAGCGTGGCGTGAGACGTGGGAAAGACGCTGCAGCGTACGAGGAGGTTGAGTGCATTTCTCGACCATGTATGTACCCCATGCACCCCTATGGTGGCTCATATACACCCCTCTATTGCTCCCGAGCGCGTCTTGGGAGATTTGGAAAGTGAGAGTTGAAGAGACGGCGCGTGGAGGTGGAGAAATGCGCGAGTTTGAAGGCGGTGTGTGGATCTGAGGTTCCGGCGCTTGAGGGACTACCACGTCGCCGTCCTCGCACCCAATCGACTCGAGTTCATTTGCCACGTCATTGAATATATGAATGACGCTCGAAATTGTGTTGGATGACGCCACGGTGCGGAGGAGGTGCGGCGGGGAGTGGGAGTCCCGGACAGGTATAAAAGACAGCCGGGGCGAAGCGTCAAGTGCCTCATCTTTCACTCCCACTTCCTTCCTCCCATCAACCTCGCCAGCGACGTTGATGCCATCTCCATTGCTCTCGTCGTCGTCGACCTGCAGCACGCCGTCAATCTCGCGGTCGCAGTCGGCATCGACCTCGACCTCAACCTCAACACCAGCCTTATACTCGTCCTCATCGCCGTACCCAATGCCTGCTGAGATTACCGTATGGTCTCTTTGCTCCCTAATCGTCCAACCTAGCCCTCGCTCATCGCTCCTTTGCACTAGGTCCAGTCTTTGACGGCTCAACTTCGAAGTTCGGTTTGGTTCGGTTCGGTGACCTCCTTCAACTCGACCGCCTCCCAGCAGCATGAAGACTTTCCCCGCAACAACTCTGGACTTGGCACTGCTTTGTCTACTCCATATATCCTTCTGCTTACCTCGCGTCGTCGTCGTCTCTCTAAGTTACTGACGATTCGTTCGTGTTCAGAAGCTTGAGGTCTGACTCAACATATTGGGATCGCATGTTTGTGGTACGCATCGTATTCCTTGCGCGATTGAGACTCGAACTCATCGTTCCTGCGTATTCTAGATGCGCCTCTGTGCGTCGGCGCTGCACTTCTTTGACCACGCTCGTCGGTACTCGGTTCCGCTCGACGACTGCAACTTGCAACCTCGTCTTCATTGGTCCCTCAACGTACGCTACGTCTATCTTCTCGCTAATGAGGAGACGGATGTCACTACGCCTTGTCATCGCACTCGTTGATTCCTCGCCGCTCGGTGTCGTGTTTGACGAGTCGCGACCGGCCCGGTGTCGGTTTCGGTCTGGACGCTGGACCGCTCACCGCGCACGCGACACGAGTTTGCTCGTCACTGTCAGCGCGGCTCCATGTGGCATGTGCAGTTTGCGGTAATCCTTGCGGACGTCCTTCGCACAGCTGACTTGCCGTTGGCGCACACACGTTGACGTCGAGTTCGGTTTCGGTCTGGGTTCGGGCGCGCGCTCAGCAATTCCAGATCGGACGCGAAGGCGAGCACAAGATAACTATATTGAAATCGTCGAGGTACGCGCGTATGTACACGTTCGCGCTCTCGAGTACGATGCTGATATATACCTGAAGGGAGGACGCACGGTCAGAACACGGACACGGTTAGGTACGCAAGACGTACTATATTCCTTCTTCGTGAGCGGGAGATGGCCACGTCCGTACGCGAGCAGCGCCGCGTGTGTCTTGTACGAGCCCGTTGTCGATGTTGTCGTCCTGTGGGATACTCAGTAACGCTCTAGAGCGTTCATGTCGTGCACGTACCACTTGCCGCTGTCGCGAGCGCGAGCGGTAGGCTCTGGTAGCATCGCCCAGCGCTCAGAGCAAGGTGCAGGCGATGACGTGAGAGCGCGGGGCCGATTTGGCGGTGTAGATGGGTTACTCGCGCATGTCGTGTGCCGCGTGCGCGCAGTGAACGAGACGGGGCGTTGGAGGGTGTCTGAGCGAGTTAGAAAGCGCCGTAATCTGCTGTTGACCGATGTCAGCAGGTGTTCTAGTTGACCAGAAGAGACGACTGACCTGGACAGGGCGAGGACTAGAACATTAGATTCGAGTCGAGGAAGCCACCCGCGCGCCTGGATTGCGTGCAAGGGGCGCTGTTCGACGATGCGGGCGCTGGGAAATTGAATAAATGCGGGAGGGCGTCGCATTGTACTGTGCCAGGAGCACGTCGTGGGCGGCGGCATGGTCGTTGACGAGCTACTGAGAGCGGGACGCGCTGCAGCTGCGCTGCAGCTCTTGACGCACGGCGCGCGACTTGAATGAGAGCACAACGTGAACTTGGCAGCGTTGTCGGCGGCGATGCATGGTGGGCTGGACGGGAGCTGGGGAACGCGGTGGACGAGGGAGTGAAAGAGAGGAACGCGACACTCCGATACTCGCCTCCGCACCAGATCCTCCCTCCATGGCTCTCCTACTCGACGTTCATCACCACCACCGGCGCTACCGCTGACGTCACCCACACCGTCGTCATCCTCCCGTTGTCCTACTACGGCCCGCCCGTGAGCTCATTCGACGCACCTGGCTACCAACTCTAACTGACCGGCTTGCAGATACCGCTGGGCACAGATGGCGTGTGGGTTTATGGCGGCCTCACAAGTCCACCGCCAACATCGACCGCGTCCGCGTCGGCATCCGGTTCAACCTCGTCGGCATCACGCTCGACAACCGCGCCGATATCTAACACTATCCCGACTTCAACTTCAGCACCCTCTTCTTCTTCGGTCTTACCATCCAGCACTACCCCGTTTTCTACAACGCCGTCTAGTACATGTAAGCGTGTCTTCAAATGTTTGTTCAATTGTTCACCAGTCATACAGCGTCGTCCTCTTCCGCCGCCGTTACACCCACATCCCCCGTTGCTCAACAATCGTCTGACCATACGGTCTTGCCGGCATGGGCCATCCTGCTCATCGCCATCACCGGCGGTCTCGGCGTCGGCCTGCTGCTGCTTTACGCCATGTGCTGGCGCCGTCGCGAACGGTCTTCTGCGCATCCAGACGACACCGACGACGAAATTACGCATTCCGGCGCATGCTTCAGACTCTTACAGGCGTTGCCCATTCCGAGGAGCCTGAGGAGCTCGATGCACCGGCACTCGCGCGTACCACAATCCGACCTCGAAGCGGACGCGCATCCGAACCATTCGGATTGGCAACTCGTCGACCCCGCTCCTCCAATGCCCACCACCATGCGCAACGTACCTTCCGGCTCTGGTGCGGGCGTGGCGTATGGACCTATCATCCCGTACCGCGACGACGATGAGGCATCTGACCACCCTCCCACGCCTGCATCGCACCAAACCCGCTCCTCGGTCTCTCAAGGTGTTCTTCCCCGTGTGGGAACGAACAGCGGCAGTTCGAACGCGTCGTTATTCTTCAACCCCCGCCGCGACAACGAATTCGCGTACGTCGCGCCTGCACCTGGCGAAGTACTCGACCGCGACCCGCGCGTCTTTCCAGATCGGTACTCGCACATGCACGACGCGACGACCAGTATGCCGATCGTCCCGCTCGCCCCTCCGCCTTTCCATTCTCGCTCCCGGTCGAACACTACGCGCACGGAGATTACGCAGGGAATGGATAGCCAGCGCACGAAAGTTAACGTGGGTCCTGCACCGCTGATGGCCTACCCGGATAGTCCAGTCAGCGAAGTCGACGAGTCTGCTGGGTTACTGCCCGGACTTGATGCCGCTGCGCTGGGACTTATGTCCGGCTCCGGTCGTTCCAGTCGCGCTGCGTCGCCTACACATACGCCTGACCGCCGTAGCCCGACAATTGTCCAACGTCTGAGCGGACTCTTCAAGCGTCTGTCAGGTTCCGGACCATCGCCCTCAGCACCGGCAATGGGAACGACGACGCCGTTCATGAGCCAAGCGTCGCCCAGCCACCAAGCGCCGCAGATGAAAGAGCAACATCCCGGCATGCTCGGTCTCGGATTCCTCTCCGCTCCTCCCGTCATCGCGTCTGCTTCTACACGTCGCACACATGGGACTGCCGATCGACCAATGTCGACTATCTCGGGCAACACAGTCTACCACGACGCGCATTCGCGTCCTGAGTCGCCGTATGTGGACGCGCCGCCGTTGTACGGTACTCCCACCGACGAGTTGCCCCTTCCTGATTTGGACGAGCCCGCGCCGCGCTCGTTGCGTTATCCGCCCGGTCTCACGCCTACCGAGGCGCAATTCCTTCAGAATCGTCTGTCCGGGACCCGTCGGGTGAGCGCGGGATTGGAGGAGCTCGAGGAGGAGGATATCGTTGGGGACTTGAGGCCTGTCGGGCCTGGTGCGGGAAGGGTGGGTGTGGAGGAGGGGATGTATGATGTTCCTGCGCCGGGCGCGGAGCCTGGGTGGGCGAGCCTTGCGAAGGGGAAGCAACGCGCGGAGGAGGAGGAGGAGGCGGACGACGGTGAACCGAGCGCGAGGGTTAGGAAGAGGGCTACATTGGGCGAGGTGCGTATCGCGTTCTTTTTTGCTTTAGGGGCTTACTAACGTGCTCGCAGCCCATGCACCTCGCTGCGGCATCGGCAGCGCGCTCTCCTACTTCGTCGCACTTCCCAGGTCGGAGCGGCTCCCATTCTACCGGCTCGCACAGCGGAACGAACAGCAGCTCCTCGCGCTCCCGTCGTACAGGCGGCTCGTCAATCTCCTCCGCATCTCTGCGCCGTCTGCAACAGTCTTCAGGCTCAGGCCAAGATCCAGTCGTTCTAGGCCGGGACGACATGCCTGCGCTTCCCTCCTCTGCTCGACAACGGCGCGCGGGAGGACCGTTGCTGAGCGCGACGTTCGGTCCGCCGAGTGGGTGGTTACGCTCGAGGACGCCGAGTGGGCAGGGGACGCCGAGATCTGGTCGGTCGTCGCATGGGAAG
>KV425883.1:486679-521117 GCA_001632375.1 Exidia glandulosa HHB12029 | reverse complement strand
AATGCCTCGTAGAGCGCATCCACCTGCTCGGGACTCAGGGTCTGGAGCGGAGAGGGGTAGTTGCCCGCGGTCACTGATGCGACAGACTCGGGGAAAGGAGTCCGATCCAGCAGCGCGCGAACGACCGCGAGGACATCACGCGTCGAGTACGTCCGGCCCGTGTGTGGCACCATTGGGAGGGACGCGCGCTCTCCCGCGAGGCGACGCACTTGTCGCAGGAGATCGACCACCTTTTCCGCGCTGAAGAGCATCTTGCCAAGCGCAACGAGCTCGCTCTCGTTGACACCAAACAGCTCGAACCCGACGTGGTCATACGAGAGATCAAGCATGCAGGTTTGGAAGAGCGACATGCTGCAGTACGGCCACAGTATACCGGGGACGTCACGACCAACCATAAGGCCACGAAGGATAGAGCCGCTGGCGAAGCCGTCGAAGAGGGGGGAGAAGATTTCCTCGACGATAACCTGCTCGCGAAGCCGCCAGTCGCCAAGGAGTAGGGGTGCCGTATAGTTGTCGACCCCAACGAAAAATCTAGAGGTATGAGGTGCGCAAGAGCCTAGATCCTAAACATATGGTGGATGTTAGTGCACAGGAAACGTGACAGAGAGGAAGATCGCACGAATAACTCGCTGAGGGTGATTTCCTCGCGAACTCTATGGTCGACGAAAAAGCGTTGATAATTCTTGTAGCACGCAAGCGCACACGCGGCCAAGAACGTCTGGCACGCGGTTCTCATCTCGGGCTCCTCCATGTCGTCCGTGAGGTTTAAGCGTGCCAGGTCCAGATGCAGCACTAGGAGAAGGTTCCGCAGAGGGAGAGAACAGAACCTCCCAGGACCCCGGACCGTCGACCAAGTGTGCCGCAGATCGGGATCGTCTGGAAATGGTGGACTTGACCCCGAGTAAGTGTAGGAAGTATCCACGTAGGCTTCAAACATCGACAGCAACATCGTTTTGCCGAAGCCAGTCGGACGACGAATGACGGGAATCCAACCACTCTCGTGGTTGGAACGAGCGAGATCCGCGAAGCGCGATTTGTCCACGATGAGTGTTCCTGGCCGAGCGCATGCTTTGCTGTACTCGCTATCCCCGTTGCTGAGTAATGTTGCCTGATAAGACGGTCAGAATTACAGATGAAATGTAGAGGTGCGTTTACCTGAGCACCAGGGATGCGAAATACCGAATACACGTATTCGCTCACTATTTGGATCTGCTCCGGTGGCTGCGGCTTTTCTGGGTCGACAATAAACACAAATCCGTGAAGAGAGCGGGATACTCACCTGCAGGTGGAGTCCCTTCGACCAACAAATGATACACGCCAGGATTTTTAGCGACAGCAGCACTGAACCGCTCCAGAGGGTAGTCGAGCCCGCACAGCTCGTATGTGGACGTGTCATGGCCCATGGTACCCGGACCATCGGGTTCGGAAAGCGCCAGCCAGACTCTGTCGCCGATGAGGATACCGCACGCGCACAGGGCGTCGTGATGCGCTCTCAGGTCGACGAGAAACTGGCCCACCGTCGGACGGTCCAGCTTGACGCAGCTGCTTCGGCGCAGGCGATACATGTAGAATTTCTCGTGATTCGTGATCCCGCAGGCCAGGTTTCTGGGCAGCGACATGGTGGCGGGAGACAAGCGCGTCCCGGTCCAACCCGGGCCCGGGCTATTGTACTTTGCACCCGCCACGTTTTATACTCCGACCAACCTCCTCTACCATGACCACGATTCGCAACGTGCGCGATCTCCGCGGAGTCATTCTCGACCACACACCTCCGTTCTTCTTCTGCATCACTGGGCAAGCCCTTGCCGAAAATGATGTTGGACGTGCCGTAGATCTTCTGGACCTCGTCACAATGGTTCACGAGAAGATGTGCGAGCCTTGTCGCGACGGCCATCTCAAGCGCGAAGTCAGGGGCTCGATGTGGCTCCCGGCGGGTCGCTTTGTACTCGACGTGCACGCTGATCGACTCTCCAATCGCCATCACTTTGATTGGGATACTGTCCGTTCCCTGCCCAATGAGGCAAACCTCTATGACCGCGCTGGTATCCTTATAGTAGGGGACGAGAGCCACGCTGTTCATTTCGTTACTACGTTTCAACAAGATCAACCCACGCCCTCTGCTCACCCAGCACCAATCACAACTCTATCGATGATCGCAGGCGCCCCGCACGTCTTGAGGGTGGTGGGTCCGCAACTAGGTCAAGCTGTCGATGAGACGCTTCCTGTATTGGTGGGTGGTGTATAATTCATCCCGTCCGACTCGGTTTCTGATCAGGCCATTTTAAGCCCTCCGTCACCGGGGACTTTATGACCGCCATCACGGAGGTCAACGCTGTCCTCGCCGACAACACGGAAGCGTTTGGGGCTGTGAACAGCGGCGATCTGCTGAACGCTGCAGCAAAGTGGTGTTATCTATTCACCTCTCCGAGCGCGGTCAGTTCCCAGCGCTTCGCGACCACCCTTCAGTTCTTTCACGATATAGGGCACTCTACTGCATACGCTCGCATCTCCCCTTTGCTGGGCATACACCGTGTCGCTCCGCTAGGTTCCGCTTCAAAACATGCTTGCCTTGTCTTTGATTTCTCGGACATTTTCGCTACTCCCGCTCATCTGGAAACCCCAGACGCAGTCTCGCAGCGGCTGGAGACGTTCATATGGATACAGACTGCCCGCTTCGTACGGAAGTGCAACGGTGCTGTTTCTTTCCGCGAGCCCATCGATATCGACGTTCGGCAATACAGTGGTCGCGATATTCTGCAAGCGGTACTGGTGCGTCGACTTACCTCTGGCCATATCAACCTTTTAACACTCAAATAGAGCAACATTATGCAGCCAGTATTTGTGTCGGTCCGTGGCTTAGACGCCGTGTTCGACAGAGCGTTTGTCGCGTCGCTTTGGGAGAGTGCACCACACCCGAGTCTACGCGTGATCCATGACGTCTTGAACGACTGCTTGTTCAAGCCTCTTGCTGCGGCCTACGAAGTTTCGGACGGTCCCCTTCGCAAGGTCCTCGTCACTGGGAGATACCCGCAGCTCCTAATCTCCAGAACTCGTTTGGGCGAGAAACTCGTCGATTTGTCGAGTCTTCCCGAGGTCGCTCCTTTACACGGCATCAGTATATCGCTACTTCAGGACGTTCTGTCGGCTACGAAAGCGGGGCACCAGATGCGTGCAAAGGAGGCTATACGCGAACTTTTAGTGCACTGTGCCGATCGCATATTGCGCACTCCTCCAGATACCGTCAGTGCCAAGAAGAGCGTCCTGGACCTCGGTCTTGTTCACCATCTATTGGACACCCTGATCAAGAAATCGTCTGCTAAACCGAATCTCGATGCTACGCAGCTCGTTCAGAGCCTGGAGGCCGCTCTTCCCCAGTCCGCTTTTGCTTCGTTCCACAGGCTTTCGGAACTCATCTTTCCTCTATTGGGCAAGAACGTCCCGTTCGCGGTAACCAGTATCAATCACGGGGCGTGGATCTCCGGCCCAATGCCAGACCAATTCGAGCAATCGTACATCGATTTCCTGTCCCAGCCCTGGCGGGATCAAGCAGTAGGACTACTCTACAAGTTTGGCTATCTTATTACACGACCTCTAAGAGACGCGGGAGTACGTACAGAGACATATGAGCTGGCTGGGGGCTGTGCCAAGCAGAGTATCCGGCACGTTTTCGTCGATCACGTACGTTCGAATGTTTCTTCCAGTGTGTGGTGCACTGAGCAAATTTGATTAGGTTAAGAAATACGCTGAAAACTTACCTCCTCGTCGAGACCTTCCGTCTCTCGTGCCAGAGCTGGTGAAGATGATTCAGGATCTCTATCGAGAGCGTCCTATTGCCGATTTACCGACCACCGAGGAGAAGTTCCGTAAGGAGCTTATGGAGAAAATTCGAGAGTTCATCTGGAAGCATGGCCACCTGGGCTCTTGCGTCGTCACCGAGGTTCACGTGCGGTACCCGCCCGGGACACACCCGGAAACCTGCGACGGCCGCGTCGACATTTTCCTTCTCGAACGCCGTATCTCTGGGCCGGACCACCTCTACGTGCTCGAGCTCAAGCTACGAAACCTTGGTGTAGGAACCCGGGAACCGACTACGAGGTATATGGAGAAGACGCCCAGCGAGGAGTGGAAGAATACTCGCACTTGCGCGTCCGGCACCAACCAAAACTTCCGCTGCGATCTCCGAGATGTCAATATCCCGCCGGACGAGAAGGGGTGGTTCGTCGACAGGAACGCCACGGACGTCATGTACGGGATTGAAAAGAGGTCCTGGGAGTATGACCGCCTGCGTCTGTCTCACATCCTCTGCGACCACAACATCAAAGACAAGGACGGTTCGACGAGATCTCCACCGCACACCGTTCAGAGCATCGTGGACGACGCGATCAAGCAACTGAAGATCTACGTCAAGGCGATCTGTTGCGGCGTCGAAGACGAGATAGGGTTCTTGGCGGGACTCGCGGATGCACGGGTGACATCGCTGGGCCGTGGCACGACAACCGTCATTCCCATCGTCGTCGTCAACATCGGCTGCACGCTTCTGAACATTCAGGAGCTGACTCACGAGACTTTGGATCATCGCATCGCCATTATTGGCTCGTTCCCCTGGACAGCAGACCGAGCAGATAAGCAGCCTGAGGGGAATGCGACGAAACTGCCGAAGCCGAATGCGACGAAACTGCCGGAGCCCAGCCGTATCGACCGACCTTGGATGGCGTCTCGAACCGTCGCGGACGTGCAAGGTCATAAGAGCGAGTGTAGGTTCTGGCGTCTCGAAGGATTCAATTGGGACTCGTCACAGGAGTAGATCGACGGACGCACATCTGGAGGGGTTCCGACTCGCACAGTTTCGCTTAATCCGTGTAGGAAAGGGAACCAATACGTATATATGCACATTTAGAACTCGACTTCGTCAAATCCCAGAAGAGTGATTACTGTAGTAACATGACCGTAAGTTCATGCCGTGTGATGCGTGACGGACTGAACTTACCTAGATCCTAGTTCAGTGAGGCGAAATTTCGCGAAATTCGTGCTTTCACTGCTTGAGACCGCAGCAGGATGAGACAAACTCTCTATCAGTGCCGCGGCAACCTTTCTGAAGCGACATCCACAGGTTCTTCGTGCGACTTTGCGCTTCGGCGGCAAATCCGGAGTCAAATATACGTCCGAGGTCAAGACAAAACGCGTGAGTCACGCTGAATTAGTTCAGTTCAGTGCCCCGCGTGACGCGTGACTGAACTTATGGTCATGTTCCTACAGTATCGATTATCAGCAGACGAGATCTCTCTAGCTCCCATACAACTCTCCGGATTAGGTACTATATAATGCGACTGAAGTAGCTCCACAGTCTTGAGGGGTTTCCGTCGAGCTTGACACCGTGTAGCTCGAGCTCGTTTTCTGGGTACCATACCCATCGCCCCAGCAAGAAACCGATTCAGAAGGAGGTCACCGGTCGTCACATGATCCTTGTTCATTGGGGCTACTATATACTAAAAGCATATGTTGTTATGCAGAGTGGCACACATGTACATCTTCACCTCGACGAGCTCTTTTCGTGATACATGTGACAATCCCGTGGCTGCCCGCGGGATTGTCACAGGTGCGCGACATGCCTTCCCGAACAGCTAAAGCTGAATGCTCGCTGTTCTACGTAGTCTGAATTTTTGCGGCGTGTAATCTTCAAGTTTTGACCGCCACGTTGCACCTATTCAATTCAAAATTTACACAGATGCCGCGGAGCGGGCCAAAAAAGGCCAAAAAGGTCGTTTTCGTCTCGATTCGGGCGTATTTGAGAACCGTTACGCTCATTACCGCTAGGAGGCCGTCACGCGTTACTTATTACCGCATTGAAGAGGTGCCGTTGCGCGTTACGCGGGGTGATAAATAATTGACTTCCAGTAAGTAAGTATAAAAGACCGCCGGGCGATACCTCATTCTTTCTCTCCGCTTGTCTCTCTCCAACTTTCTGCACCAGCGACCTCGTCGCCGACGACATGCAGCACAACGTCCATGCTGCGGTCACACTCGGCATCAACCTCGACCTCGTCTCGGATGCCAATCTGATACCATCTATCCCACTTCGCCACGCTCCTCCGTACGCGATTCCTCTCGCCGTCTGCGGCAGACTCGCTCTTCGCGTGCCTCCCTGTCTGTGTACTCAGTGTCGGCTGCGGTCTGGATGCTGGGCAGGGAATGGAACGTTTAGCGCGAGCGCAACATGACTTGGGGCCGTCACGCTCAGCGCGGCCCCATGTGACATATTCAGCTTGCGGTAATCCTTCCTGACGTCGTTCGTAAAGTTGACGTCCACGTCGGGTTCGTTTCCGGTCTGGACGCGTTGTGTCGCGCGCTCGAGAATTCCAGATCGGACGCGAAGACGAGCACAAGATACCTATATTGAAAGCGCCGAGGTACGTGCGTGTGCGCGCTATTGAGAAGAATGGTGATGTAAACCTGAAGGGAAGAGAACGCGGACGGGGTTGGGTACGCGTTTGAGCGGGTGACGGTCCGTATGTGCGACGAAACCGTGCAGGAGTGTCTTGTACGAGGCGATTGTCGATGTCGACGTCAGTAACGCGACTATCGTTGTCCCTAGCTCCTGGTAGTGGTTTCGTCGGAAGCGTGTCTGTGCGCGTGCTTGTTGAGCGATGTCAGAGGTGTTCTGCCTCAGGTCGACGGGGTGCCTGGATTGCGTGCAGGTGACGCAGTTCGCGGAGAACGTCGCCCAGAAGCGCGTCGTCCGCAGCTGGACGGCACTTATGCGCTTGAATCAGATCACGCCACGAGGACCGGCCACGACGGCGCTGGAGTGGTCGGTGGCGACGAGAGCTGTGAACGCGGCGTACGAGGGAACGGAGAGAGGAACTTCGCGACTCCGACACTCGCCTCGCCTCGACGCCACCGGCGCATTGCCCTCGTGAACGTGATCGCTGTTCTACCCGTACTGGCCTCTGCTCTTGATTCTGTCGTCACTGGGCCCTTAAGCGCTGTGGTTACTTGGACGCTGACTTTTTTTGACGCCAGTCGCCGCATGGCACTGGCATGATCATCCTCCTCGGGTCACCCAGCACAGGTTTAAATCCTCACTCGTGCTTCCACTTCCTTTCCAACACTAAGTATGCTCGCGCTCATGGATATTTCTGTCTTGCTAAGTCGTATGATTCGATGACGACTTTTGCAAGCGACGGCGTCCCGAATCTGCTTGTGATATGCCCTCGCTCATACACTGCCTCTACCTTTAGTCCCGACCTACGTCTTGGCTTTGAACTTCTGGCGAATTGGACGCCAGCGTTCGTGCTCCGGTACCGTATTGGATATCCTCCATGAAGGACACGCGCGTCGTGCGCGGTGCGCCGGGTACAGTTACGACGATCGTTCATCTGACGACCCGCAACCCCTCTGCATATGTACCCTTTACCGCGATCCGCAGCATCTTCGCGTCTTGGGATCTGTCTAACCCGGTCGCCACGACAATGTTCTCATTCAAACTGTCCGTAGACAAAGAACATGCCCACTCTACCGGCAGCCTCGGAATCCAAGTCCTACTACGGTGGACACTTTCTATTCCGTCCACGTGGACTTATCCTCAAGATGAGAGTCATGACGCTCGAAATGCTGGGTGCGGGATGCTCGTCAACAACATTTCAGGACTAAACCTGTGAAGCACTGGCAATGACCCACATCCGACAAGTCGCGCTTGCGACACATGCATTCTTGAGTATCTTGACACAATTTATCTCAATCTCTGACTTTCGACGGGTTTGATGACGATCCCCGACCCTGTAGCCTGTCTGGGTGCGCGTCGGAAGGTTCCCTGGGTGTCGACGTCAACGCTTGAAGGCTATAATTCCACGAAACATACCTTCCAGAATCCCCGATGCGGGAGCTTTCGCACCCTCGTTATGTCAATCTACACCGAAGGACCTACGAAGATTCAGGATCTGCGCCTACTTTTCTCACGGTCAACTCCGCGGACGATCCTAGCCCCTCCTACACGCTAAAATGCTCGTCCTGTGGTCAGGCTGTCTGTGCCTTAGAGTTCACGCGGAGTTGCCATCACGCACATCCTGTCCCGAAGCCTCGCTCCTGTCCTGCAACGCCAAACGGCTAAAGTCCACTGCACCCGGCTCATCTTCCGGTTTTAGAGGGCATGGCGAGCAGACTGCAAATCCGAGCATCGTCTTCATCACGTTGCATGCCTCGAGTGGAGTGACGAAGATCGCTGCATCGCGTTCTCTTCGCGTCCGCTCTCCAAGTGTCACCGGACTCGGCCAGTGCCTGAGTGCGCTTCTCTCAGGTATAAAACCTCAGGTTCACGATGCTGGAGAGCTCTTCATCCCAACGAACCACCCATCTCAGCCACCAGCCTCAGTACTCATCCTCTACGATGCGCTTCTCCGTCCTCTCTGCTGTTGTCGCCCTTGCTGCCATCGTCAGCGCCAACCCCGTCCCCGCTCCCGGCGGAGGCGGCACCACGAACGCATGCGCCGGCGGCTCATTGTGGTGCTGCAACTCGGTCGACCAGTCTGGTGACCAGAGCGACGGCGGGCTCGCCTCTATCCCCATCGACGTCATGGCCAGCCCTCAATGCTCGCCGATCAGCATCTTGTCCATCCTCCTCGGCGGCGGCACCTGGTACGCCTGGACCTGTTTGCATAGAACCTTGGGTTTGATGCTGATACGCTTTCGTCCATTTGCAGCAAGAGCTCGACTGTTTGCTGCCAGGATGTGGGCACTAACGGCCTGATCAACATCCAGTGCCTCAACATTCCCCTCTGAAGCTGACGTCGATGTAGAAGCTCGTGCTGTGTACATGTCTGCGAGTTTGAAGGCTCACGCCTGTCTTGCGCTCCTTTGTAATGATTCGTCTTGCCAATTGATATCTCTTGGCCGAATCCCACCGCTTTAACCCGTATGCATCTCGGGCGAAGGAGTTTTCTCGAATCCAGTTCCGATAACCCATCGGTTCTTACTTCACTGCGTCTCTCAGCCCGTCTCCGTCGCACGACGTGACCCTACCCATACAGTTCTCATAATCACCATTGCTCGCTCTATCCTTGTCCTTGTGCAGACTTAGCAAGACATACAGCTGCGGGACCCAGCACAAGAAGTACGATTCTAGACCTGCCAGGCAGTGCTAGCGCTCGACATTATCGTGCGCGGCTGCAGCTGCTTTACGAACGCTGTGATTGCTGAAGGCGAAGGGGAGGAGTTGAAGTGCAATGTCTCGGCGCGAGGTCGATTCCAAAACAACGCGTCCATGCGATCACTCGGAAGTCGACGTGTTGTCGAGTGCGCAAGTTCTACGCGTCTAAAGCTAACGTGGGCTCTCCTTCGTCCCATATGGACAGGCCGGCATTTGCACGTTTGCCACGCAGCTTGGAACCGAAGAAGTCCGACGCCTTTTCTTCTTTGTCGACGTATATGCGGATACGGGCATCGCGCATCGAGCGGCAAGTTTGGATGGTCGCTGTCCATTCTGGACTTTCTGGACTCTCATGCAGCACCACGAAGCGGCATACAATGAGCATGATCCGATCACAGCGCAGAAGGGATTCCATCGCATCGCGCAGGATGGGGCGCTGATTGTCGAAGGTTTCACTGCGGGTGATATCCAGTGCGAGGTGCGTGAGCACATGTAGACGGTCCAGGAGGATGTCCACCAGCCGAGAGGCGCCGGGTGAATGATCGGCTTCGAGTAGATATGCTGCGAGTATTCGAAGATGGGTTACGGATGCTAGTGCTGGTGGGCGTAGATCAAAGACGACCTTTAACCCATTGAGAGCCAGATAATCGAGCGCAAGCTCGCGAGGAGCAAAGCCTGGCCGAGAAGCGAGTAGATGAATAGCCAAGTCTCTACCATCGACAGCAATGAGTCGAGCGATATCAAGCCTATCCACTAAAGCAGAAATCGACCGACGGCGGTCGGGAATGTCGCCAATCATGCTCATGTCGATGGCGAAAACGAGCTGTCGGATGGCCGCGAATACGTGGGTGCAAGACTCTTCGCTGCAGAGTATTTGAATTACAGGCCAGTTGACGTTCGTTAAGACCAATCTAGAGTAGATGATGGGATGGATCAGCTGGTACACGTCTCGAGAGACAAGTGCCAGTTCCGTAGCCCAGGGTCGGCAGCTGTTGATCGCTATGTGTGCAGCTTCAACCAGTATAAGGCGTACGAGCTCGCCGGGTATTGTTGCCATTCTGGGTGGTGACGGGACGAGGAAAGAGCCTGAGACGCGCTCCCGACTCCGACTCGGACCTTTGTGACTTCGTGACTCTAGATTTCTTCGACACCGTCACCTTACGAGGGCCTACAATCTCGTCACCGCTACGATACGCATGTGGGATCAACTTCCCGTTGAACTCGTCCGCGCCATCCTGCTCGCAGCGGCCAGAGCAGCCGTGAACGACCGCCGTCGCTGGGCCGCGCAGCTCGCGCTAGTCTCGCGCGACATCTACCAGCTCGTATTTCCAGTCATATACCACAGGATGGTGGTCACAAAGGACAACCTGGCGGCGATTCAGCCCCTGCTGAACGACGACTCTTACGCGCACGTCTTCGCTGCCGTCCGACAGGCCCCCGGAATATCCCGTTAGAGGTCCCATCTCGACTTGGCCAGATCCGGTGGGGGTTATAACCGTCAAAACTGGCGGTTCTCGGTGGGGGTTAGATGGAGCCTCCGGATCTCCGAAAATTTTCCGGCGCTGCGCGCGCTATGAGGCTGTATTTAGAGAAGCTTAAGACTGCGAGGGACTGCAGTGGACTGCCATAGCAATCTGCTGTGCTTGCATATAAGCTCACAGGCGACTCACAGGCAGTTCTGACCGATATCTCCGTGATTTTGGTTCCGCGGCTGCCGATCCAAGCCGCTGTCGACCGGCTCCCCGCCTAATCTCGGTGGGAGTTAGATGGATGCTGGCAGCGGCTGGGACCCACATCCGGTGGGGGTTAGATGGAGGGTTGAGCCCTCAGAGGGGGCAAATCCGGTGGGAGTTAGATGGGAGCTCTATCGGAATATTCCGGGGGCCTCGTCCGACATCTTGTCTATCCGTTCTTCATCGACGACGGCCCTGCCGCAGATTTCGCGCGGCCCTTCACCGGGCTTGTATTTGTTGACGCTCCGAGGCATCTCTTGCGCTACTTGGCCTGTCGACGAGACTTTGCCCCTTACCGGCTTAGAATCCTCTACGCCGATCTGGACCGAGTGCGCCAAATGCCTCAGTCATCCCTAGTCAATGTAACCCACATCCGGGGTCTTGTTTTGAGCCTCTTTTTTCGCAGCGAAGGCCCACAGGCTTGTTTTGACGAGCTTCTCGGTTGCCTTCCAGCTCTCACCCACCTGGCTCTCGACCTGAATGTGGGTGATGACAGCAGTCGTATCTTCAAGCCTTTTATTGAGGCTGTTCTACACCATATCCGCTTACGACGTTTCATATGTTGCTGTGCCCGAGTCAACCAAGCGACTCTTCTTCGTGCGCTTTCCTTCGTGCACGACGAGCGCGTCTACCTGTGGTGTGATGCGCGCGATGGGTCCAATGTCGACTTCGTAACGGGGCTTATTTCCGACGCCAAGGCGGGGAGAAATGTATGGGAGGACGGACAGCCGATATGCAGGTCGGACGCTGGCGCGGCAGCGGCGTAGCAGGACGCTCTCGATTTGCACTTCCAGCGACTCGCCGAACTCAAGAACGCATTTTGATCGCCCGAAAATATCGGGATAGCTCCCATTTCATGTCGACGTTTCATGGCGTGTATTGCAGAACATAAACACGCTCGGGCTTACTTCACATTCGCACTAGTACAGTGTCCAGGGCTCATCATGCTGGGGAACGTATTGTCCGTCTCCGCATCGCTCAGAGCTGGAGGCCAACGCACTGAACGTTGACCAAGCCGTTTGAGCCCACATCCTGGCAGCAAACAGACTGCTGGGCGCTGTCGAGAGCAAGTCACGATTCAGTGCTCTTACCGACGAAAACTGCCATAGCGCACGTACCAAGTGCCAGGGATGACGACGCTGAGAACCGAGACCGGCGTGCACTGAAGGCTCGCGATGACACTGACTGGAACGGAGAGGAGATCGCCAGTGCTCGGGTCGACGGGCTGGCTGAAGTTGTTGCAGCAGAACGCCTGACTGCCGTTGCACGTCGCACCGCCAGAGGCAGGAGCTCCGCCCTCGGTGGTGGGGGCAGCTACGGCGAAGGCTGCGAGAGCGAGCGAGGCGAGGACGGCGAAGAAGCGCATTGTAGGTGCTGAGACGATTCTGGACTCGTGGGTGGGCTGGCTGTTGGAGAGTCGATGTTGAGGGTTTGCTGCCTTTATAATTATACTCTGGGGTGCTCATAATGATGCAGGTCGAGATTCACGAACCTTCTCGATGTCGACGTCACCGCGAGACTGTTTGGAGAAGGTATGTGTATAGTTAGATGGATGAGGAGCTCCTGCGTAAGTCTACGCGAACTCGTGTGGTATGAGCGATAATGATGGAAGGAGTGGAGAGGTGCAGGGTACGCTGGCGCCTCTTCGCAACGAAGGTAGTTTGTCGTCACGAGCGGTACCCAGCTCGCAAGGATAGGTTGGTAGCTTGAGAACCCAAGCAGGATCACAGGGCGACCTGACCATGACGCACACTCCCGTTACTATTCACTCACGTCAATTGTCGTCCCCGGAACCCTTCGAGTATTCATTACATCAACGTGGGAGCCGGCCTATCTGGGGCGTCTCCCCAGTGAAATTAGGTCGGCACTGAATCCTTCTCAAAACAGTTGTCCCCAATGATGCAGTTGCGCTGCATGTCGTCATCGAGTGCCGAGCTTCAGCTAAATTTCGGCATGCTATCCTTCTCGAGGACCCTGCAAAACTCATGTGAACGAGGGAGACAACAGCGTCTGACGCTTTCGGATACAGAAGACACGGCAATTCAGGAAACGCGCTCCCGCCGCCCGGGAACTCCGAGTCTCCAGTATCTAAACTAGTATATTCGCGACTCCTAGCCTCCGCTTCTATTCAGGCGCTGCATTGCTGCTATACCAGTAGATAATTCATAAGAACTTCGCGGTATACACACAGGGAAACGTCTTGAACTTGCAAACCATCCGCACGTCGCAACGGCCCGCCGTAACGCCGCAAATCGCTCCAATTGAAGGAAGGCTAGACTTCTGCTTTGCAAAATCATAGTTACCGCTGTCTGAGCAGTACCCTGCACTTTTGCTCCTCAGTCTCATGTCGAAATGTGTCTTGAGATACTCATAACACCGTCTCCCGAGCTCCACAGCCAAATGAGAGAAGTCTGAGATCACGTTGGCCTGGACGGGCTTGTATTGTATTATATCGTCATAATACTCTCGCCGCTTCATGGACGTCACTACTGAGATCCATGGACATCACGCCCGACCTCGTTTGACGCCATCGCAATCGCACTCTGCTCAGTGCGTCAGGCCAGTCGCGAGACTATAAAGGCAGGCAACATTCTCACCTCAACTAGCCATCAGCACCAAGCCCACCCAGTCAGACTCGCAGCTCAGCTCGTTTAACAGTCGCAATGCACTTCTTCACCGCCCTCACTTCGCTCGCTCTCGCCGCCATTGTGGCTGCCAGCCCCGCTCCCAACGGCATCGGCGGTACGACGAGCACCTGCAACGGCGGCGAGGCCTTCTGCTGCGACAGCTTCAGCCAGCCGATCGACCCGAGCACCGGAGACCTCGCCTCCGTCCCGGTCGACGTTCTCGCCAGCCTCGGCTGCACCCCAGTCTCCGTCGCCGCAATCCTTGTTCCTGGTACCTGGTACGTCGGGAGCCTGTGTCAAAAAGCGAGCGATACGTTCTAATGACGTTGCTGCAGCTCTCAGTCCTCGGTTTGCTGCCAGGACGTCGGCTCGAACGGCCTTGTCAACGTCCAATGCATCGGCCTCCAGGTCTGAGCGGAGAAATCCACGAAGTTAGCCGAACAATCTACCAGTACTGATGTCAATTACGCCCTGGCATGTATCTGTATCTCGATCATGTTCTTCGTGGGCACGTACCAGGTGCAAGGAATGATGACGAAATATTCGAAGATCTGGAAATGATGGAATTGCAGATCTAAATATAATTTGACGTGTCATGGCCGACTGTACTCGGACCTCGGGGTGCGTACAGCGCCAGCCAGACTCTGTCGCCAATTAATAGGCACCGCACGCGCACTGGGCGTCGTGTTGCGCTCTGAGGTCGGCGAGGAACTGGCCCACCGTCGGACGGTCCAGCTTGACGCAGGTGCTTCGGCGCACGCGATAGATGTCGAACGTAGGCCAAGTTTTTGGGCAGCGGCATGGTGGCGGGAGACAACCCGCTTTGAACCGATCTGCACGTGATCCGGGTACCGAGAACCAAACCGTTCTGTTGTCTCTTATGGACAGGTTTACGCAGAGCCTCTGGTTTCAGGCAAATACAGCGGTTGCTAAAATGTGATGCAGGGTATCCAATTTACGGAGCACGCGGTGTAATACAAGAGTCAGGTTGCCAGATACGAAACAGAAGCAGAAGGTAAAAGTTCAGCTGCACCGATCGATGATATCGTCGATGCTCAGATCGTCACTCCATGCCGAGCTGGTGCTTGCGGGAGACTCGGAGTCCATCGTCACCAAGTCTCCAAATAGCTCATCCCACATTGACTCGGTCTCCGAGGGCGAAAGCGGGGGAAGGAGAATTGGAGTAGGCGCCTGAGTCTGAAGAGATGCGCCGGGGAGGGCAAGCTGACTGGTAGTAGTAGCACAGTGAGACTGAGACTCGGGGAGCGAGTAGTACGGGTAACTCGTGGAGGGTGATCCAGAGCTTGATGGAAGCTGAGGAGCAGGCACAACAGAGCTGGGAAGCGTAGGACGTGGGAGCGCAAGCGTCGTCGAAGGGGCTTGAGGCGCAGAGCTTGAAGAAGTTACGCTTCGAGTTGAAGCACCGCTGTGGTCGTAGGTCGGGTATGCGTATGAGCTGTTCCACGAGCTTGAGGGGGTGGCGTCGAGAAGAACAGGCTGCGGAGCCCACGAGCCAGAGCCCGGGAGGACAGGGCGAGGAAGAGCCTGGTGAGCGAACGGGCCACACTGAGTCGGCGGAGGCCAGGACATAGACATAGCCATAGACGCGGTAGCAGCGGCGGCCAGAGCGGACAGTCCCCCTTGACTCAGAGCCGCTTGACGAGCCAACGTGGTGCGAGCTGAAGGAAGAGCCGAGCTCGGCGTGGCGAGACGCGGTTGCGCATCCTCGTCCGTCATCTTGTGCTTGAGCAGCATGTGGCGCCTGCAGTTGTCGCGTTGAGCGGTGGTATACGAGCATACCGTGCAAGCGTATTTCCTAAGTGATGTGAGACATGTCAGTTGTGGCAACGACCTGGAGTGGTGGGAAGTGGACGCACACTGAGAGGTGGGTTCCTTCGACATGGCGTGTCACGTCGCGAGGACGGGTGAATGTCCGCGGGCAGTGAGGGCAGAGGTGGCTGCCAGGGACGGTCGGAGCTTTCTGTAAGAGGGAACGGAGTTCGTGTCAGCGAGACGGGGCTAAGACCAGAACGGGAGAAACCCCCGAACTGAGACAAGACGACGAGTACGCACCGGCATGTTGGCTGAGGAGATGGACGAGTGGACGGTGGTGAACGGTGCGATGAGTTCGAGTTCTGGAGCTGGGGGATACGACGAGGGCGGGCATTTATATGTCGCGTTCACCGTCGAGTGCAATCACTCTATCGGCAGAGCTGTGACCACTGAGTGGGTCTGTCGGTCTCCTTGTCTCAAAGTTGCCGATCCCTGTACATTCGTGTACACAACGATCGATAGGCAGCCCATCGGTCGTCCCAGAGTCTTCACTGTGACCACGAGCAACCACGATGCGGCGGGAGGCCGCTTGGTGGACTCGTAAGTCGACTCGGAGTCCCCAATTCATAGCAGGAATTAAGATATCATCCAAAGCCCCCTCCCCCCATGCGAATTGTATACTATGCGCATGCGTTTGAGTATTTAGGCAGTCCGGGGGAGTAGAGCGACACATCCAGGTCCAAAGGACGCGACCAGATGGATTCAGAGTTCCGAACTCCTGTTCAGTGCAGCTGGTACGAGATAACGAAGGGAATGGTAACGGAACGCAGACGCCGGCGTGAAGCCCCGATGAAGTAGATACCGTCCGTTCAACGTCGATCACAGGCTGAAGCCTAAGGGTCGGACGAAGGCTGAAGCTCAAGCAGACGAAAAGGATCAAGACGGCGTTTTGTAATGACTCGTAGCTTTCGAGAGCAGGTTTCTAGACAGCAGGGTAGGTGTGAGCGTGAAGACGGGACGAAATGCGGATAGAGCCGATGCGAAAAATTTCCGAGCGGAGTGTGCACGTCATCACGCTGCTTTGTCCGATACCGCCGCCACATCCGGGCCAAAGTGTCCCTCTATCCCTTTCCCAGCCTGCCTAGAGTGCTCAATCCAGATCTAATGTGGCCTGGACGGATCTCTGAAGAGTCAGATGTCGGCGGACCGGGCGATCAGCCGATGCGTGGCCTGTTCAGCGAACAATAGAGTCACCAGCCCACGCAATGCGCGCGGAAATCCAACCGCTCTTGGCTCTGACCATCTACCATCGCCCCCCCCCCCCCCCCCCCCCCCCCCCCCCCCCCAGCTATGTCTTTCCAGCCCCTGGCCAGCGCGCAACACGCTTTCGAAAGCGTAAAGTCCACGAGCTACCAGTACGTCCTCCAGCCACAATCTGCTAATTGAAGTTCTGACTTTCTTCTCGCAGTACGCGCGATTCGATAGCTGAATGGCTTAACTCGTTGTCTGGCTCTCTTGAAGATTATGAGCCCATCCCAGATGATCCAATTGTCGACATCGTATTGGAAGCAGAATCCGAACAGAACGCCGACGCTGATTCCGACGATTCATGGGACGAGTGGGACCCGCTCGAAGACGCGCCCCTCGTGCTCCCTCCGGCACGTCCTGAACGAAAACAGAGACCACTGCACCTCCTGCCCGAGTATAGTGCCCTCCTCAAGCTCGAGTCCTCGCTCTTCGAGCGGAACAGGCTCCATTTCCGTCGCGCCGCGCAAGAGAAAGGCGTCGATCCGGAGACGATGCTCTTAAAAGCGGGCTACTGCGATACTGCAGCGGCCAGCGTGCGCAAACGGAGTCCTTCGCCTGCTATCCTGAAGCGAAGGCAATCGGAACGGATGCTCGCCTCCGCCGCAGTTGAACGTGGACGTAGCAGCGAGCGGAAGGCGGTGGGAGCGCGACGCGCGAGGAGTCCGTCCCCGCAGCCTCAAGCTCGACCACAGCAACGTCGCGCCGCGGGCAACTGGTCGGCCGCAACCTCGTCCTCGTCGGAGCAGCTGCCCAGTTCGTCGCCGTGGCTGCAGCGCCAGTCCACGGCGACCCTTCCATCGTCATCCGAGTCAGGTAACCAAGGGCCGTCACGCCCGCTACAACGCGAATCCACCGTACTCTTCCCAACGTCTGACGACGCGCCACAACCTGCACCTGCTGCGTCCTCGCGATCCCTACGCCGTCGAGCGGCCTTTGTCTTCTCGGATGAAGAAGGCGACGCCCTTTTCGGCCACGGTCCTGTGGCTCAGGCTGTGACTTCGACCCAACCCGCCGCGCTGGAACCCAAAGCGCCGAATCCATTCATGGTGATCTTCAACCAACTTGTCGCTGCCGGGAAACGCAAGCGCGAACCCGATGCTAACGCTGACGCCGACATCGACAACACGAGTCCTACCAAGCGTCGTCGAACGACTCAAGATGCTCGTACTGTTGAACGCAACGCTAGCCTTCGACGCGCCTCTACGCCTGCTCTCGTTGAACAGTCTCAGCCTCAGCCGTCGCTTCTCACCCGCGTGAAGAGGCCTATGGCGGGCGCGGCGCGAATGGCACGGTCGTTGTTCGGCAAGTCCTCTGTACCGGAACCGACGGCGGTACTCGTGTCCCACGGGACGGACGGCGCGATCGTTTCATGACTTCCTTACGTTGCGCCCATTCACCCACGTAAGGAAGCGCTCGTTGCGATTTAATCTATATGTTACCCTCACCCGGACATTATCAGACTCCATCCCCTCACGCTCACGACTTTCCACAATACAAACTTCCCCAAAATCTCTTCCACCGTGACTTGGGTTTACGTACTCTCTCCCAATCACGTCAGACCATGCGTCTCGTTCCCCGTATCTTCATAACAGACACTTACAGTCCAACCTCCGTCCACCTGTTGTATCTGTATCGCGCGTTCACTACGCTCTCCTCCTTTGACCTGCCTCAGAGTCTATTCGTATTTACTGCCTGTACTTCATCCAGTCCTTGCATCATTGCCGGCCATTCCATCTCCAATAGGATCTTTGGTCTTTGCATAGCGTGCTACTCTTGTAGCATGTTCCGATTCGGACAGGCGCTGTCAGGCAGGTCCCGCAAACATTGACGCCCCAAACACGACCACCTGCGCTAACTAGCCGTATGCGCCTGTTTTGGCCCTTTCTCCTCTACCCTGTGCCCACACTCTCCACCATGGCGCGCACCAACCAGCCGAAACCTATCCCGCTCATCTACCGCGCCTTCTTCACCATCGTCGAACCCCTCTGCGTGTTGAACGCAGCTTACATCTATGTCACGACGCCCACCAAAATGCTCCAAATCAGCACACCCCCATCCTTGCACGCGAGTCAAACGCTCGAGCAGACGCCGATCGAGACGATGCTCCTCCGACAAGTCGCCTCGTTATACGTCCCATTCGCCTTGATCCTTGCCCTGTTGCGCTTCATGCGACGGCCCGGGGACGTGCCCGTGTGGCGGGCGGTGCTGGGAACGATCATCATTGGGGATATCGGACATTTGTGGGCGATGAAGGGGATTGCGGAGGCGAGTGGAAGCCCGGGAGGGTGGTACGATCCCCGCTTGTGGACGAGGTGGGAGGATTGGAGCTATCAGGGTATGACGTGGTTTGCCATGGGGTTGCGGATTGCGTTTGTGCTGGGTGTTGGTCTCTGAGTTCTGATATTTCAGGAGCTTTCTATGCAGCCATTTTTGTTGGATTCGGTGTTGTTTTCTTGTTGTGTACTTGTGCGCATCGTCTAGAGTGTACTATCCTCCGAGTCATGGCCGATCAGAAAACACGAACAGGTTCGAGGGTGTAGGCCATCAGCTTCGTTTCACAAGATACGTCAATGCAAGTATATCATATAACATGAGTGTAATCGAGATATAAGCGAGTCAGAAGAGACTCGGATGTGAGTCAGGCAGAGGATCGGGAGTTGACATAGGAAATCAAAAGACGGTCATGAGGAGGCGTGATATAGGAGGCATTCCCATCAGGTCATGTTCTTCAGTGGCAGCTAGACCCTTCCAGCGCCAGACGAGGAGTTGGACGCATCAGGACGAGGAGCTCGGACATTGATCATTGCTGGAGCACCTGAGCGTGTGAGGTCCCGCACTGCGGACGGAGACAGGAGGACCAGTCCTGCCATGGTCAGCTCGTTCCCAGTGGCGCTGAGAGTGTACAGAGGCACGGGGGTTGAAGCAGATGATGAAGGGCCGTTTGGGAGACCCGGATGAACGAGACCAGCCTGATGCACACGGTGACCATGGCTAGTTGTGGGACCGACGCGCGCTGTAAGTGCCGGGTGTGGAGGACGATATGCAAAAGCCGTCAAGGAAGGATGCGGTGGTTCGGAGGCACTGACCGCGCCCATAGAAGGTCGGACCACATCTGAGAGGTAGAGCGGTAGAGACGGGAGCCTTTGAGCGTGAACGACAGCGGCAGCAGTGGATGCGAGACGTGCAGGGGCCGATACCGGAGGACGAGGACGATCCGAGGGCAGCGCTAGCGAAGGATGCGACCGCGCAGGAACCGGCACCGACGGGCGCGGAGCAATACGGACGAAGCGAGGGCTGCCCTGCGTGTCGGAGTGTGAAGGACGCGCCATGCTGGGAACGATGGGAGTAGACATCGTGTGAGGCGCTGCAGATGTCTCAGTCCCAGTAGACGCTTCAGACGTCGGAGGAGACGTCGCGCGAGAACCCGACTCCGAAGCCGAGGAGGACGGAACAACCGCATTGGCACTACCATTGTAGGGTATGAGCACAGGCGGTGTAGCTGGCAGGATCATGCGCGGCTTCGCGTTCTTCCCCGTCAAGGCGTGGTACTTCTTCAGATGCGTCTTGCAGTTCCCATGCTGCGTCGTGATGAACGTACATTCCGTGCACGCGTACTTTCTGTGTGAGAAGTCATGATTTGAGTGAGTGAGTGGGAAGAAGGGAGGGAGAGACGTACATGAACCGATGCTGGGCATCAACATGCCGGTCCCGTGTGCACTTCCTGGTGAACGTCTTGTTTGGCGGACAGTACGGGCAAGTGAACTTGCCATGGGCAGCTGATAACCTCTACAAGTGAGAGCGTAGAGATCAGTTACGGTTCAAGTATGAGTGCGAACGACTTACCGCCATAGCGTGATCTGTACGTGGAAAATCGGAGATCTGAGACTAGTAAGTGGGCTTGAAACCTCAGGGCGTCAGGACGAAGATCCAGGAAAGCTGAGGAGTGAGTGGTATTTATACGCGCTGCGCTTCAGGGTCTCTGCGCAAGTTCAATCACTTTAGCGGAAGAGCTTGGACCGTCCTGTGGTCGCTGCCGTGGCTCCTTGTTGCAACGCTTCAGATGCGACCACCGCAACACAGAGCT
Organism: Exidia glandulosa HHB12029; assembly: GCA_001632375.1. Taxonomy (NCBI): domain Eukaryota; kingdom Fungi; phylum Basidiomycota; class Agaricomycetes; order Auriculariales; family Exidiaceae; genus Exidia; species Exidia glandulosa. The sequence goes on along the minus strand of KV425883.1, from coordinate 500,450 downwards.
TGATGTTTACTGCGCTTCGTCGTTCTGGGGACAGGATACGACGGAGAACTGGAAATCAGAAAAGACACATTCACCTAGGGAGGACAGAGTTGAAGCGATGCGAATCCCGATTCCATGACATGGTCGAGAACACGTGCAGTGCACAACTAAAACATGTTGCGATTCTAAAACCACTCCAGGGGAGGTAAACGGGGAGAGAAACGATGACGATACGGCTGAAGTGTCTCCAGAGCCGGTTGACCTCGCCGGAGAGCGATACGCCTCGCGTAAGGCGTCGACGTCTGCCAAGATATGCGACAAAATCTCGACGGGGAGACCAGCTGACTGGCTTATAACCCGTACAGTCATCCGCGGAGGGTCCGCAGTCATAGCCAAGCGGGGACGAGAGCGATGAGAGCAAAGCCAAGGAGAGATGCGGCCAAAGCCGGGAATTTTTTGTGCTTCCTGACCGGCCGCTCGTGGCTTGCTCCATGTGTCCCGGTTCTCAGACTTTCTGAAGTTTCTTGATGTTCTCTTCCGTCACCAGCGACCCAACCTGCTCGCGAGCAAGACTCTGCGCGATTCGAACCTCGGCCCCGCCTGTGTAGACGCGCCGCGACCCGGCCCGCGTCTTCCCTCTTGCCAACTCTGCGCGATGTCGGTGCCCGGACAGTTGGCCTGTGGGATTACGAATCACGAGGACTTCTACATGTATCGGGTGTTCAGCAGTACCTGCATGGACCGCGAGCACCCAACACTCGGCCAGTTCATCACGGATCTCAGAGCAAACCACGATGCCGACTGCTCTTGCGGCGTGCAGGTCAGCGAGCGGGTCTGGCTCGCGCTATGCAAGCCCACGGAGTTGAGCACCATCGACCACGACACGTCGCGTTACAAACTGTACGAACCCGACACATTGTTGGAGGACTTCGCTCCCCTCATCGATGGCAAGCGTGCCATGTTTCATCTACTGGCCGAAGGGATCCCACCTAAAGGTATTCTTGGGTGGCCATTGACTTGGGTCGATACTCATTAATAATCCCAGAAAAACCGTTGCCACCAGAGCCGATACAGGTAGTACGCGAATATGAGAGCGCCGTCTTTCGTATCCCTGGCGCTCTGGTAACTGTCCTGCGGCTTTAGGATAGCAATCGCGCTGACAATTATCTCACTATCTAGCCAAAGTTGCCCGACAACGGCGATGTCGATTACAAGGCAATGTGCGCCCGACCAGGGTCTCTGATCGTGGACAAGTCTCGTTTCGTGACGCTGGCCCGCTCAAACGATCTTCCGGGCTGGGTTCCAGTCCTTCGTCGCCCGCCCGGCTTCGGCAAATCGATGTTACTTTCGATGTTCGAGAGCTATGTCGACAGGGACTGTGCATACCACGGACCGCCATTTCCAAACGATCCTAGTCCGCACTACACGCTGTCAGCGCGCGTGGGACGGTTCTTTTCACTAGGTCTACAAGGGCTGCTCCTTGTCCTGCATCTGGATCTCGCGCAGTTGGATCTCGCGGACGCCACATCCGAAGCCGAGCTCAGGAGCGCGTGTCAGAGGTTTTTGACCGCGTGTGCGACGACTTGCTACAAGAGATACCAATCCGCCTTTGTTGACCACGCGGCACGCAAGGAAATCACCCTCAGCGACTTAGTTGTGAGCTCCAACATCTCTATTTCTCTGTCGTGCACTGATATTCGTGGCCTGTGCAGGAACTGGGTTATGGCGCGTCTCATACTAGCAAGTTTTTCGTCGGCATTGACAACTACACGGATCCCCTCCTCTCCGGCGACCGTCAACTTCGCGAGCGGGTCGTCGTAGAAGAAATCTTCTCGCCGCTCTTCGGCGCCTTCGCCGGCGGCTGTGTGCTCCGCGGCCTTATCGTCGGTGGCGACGTTCCCGGAGTCCCGTGGCCGTATTGCAACATCGAGCTCTTCAGGGAGTCCATACTCGAGCTCTCGTACGACGCTGTCAGCTTCGACATGCTCGGCGTCACCGAGCCCGAGCTCGTCGCGCTCGGCAAGGTGCTCTTCAGCGCTGAGGAAAACGTGGATCTCCTGCGTCAAATACGTCACATCGCCGGGGTCGAGAGTCCGCTGCCAACAACCCCCTACTGGGGCAGGACGTACTCTACTCGTGATGTCCTCGCGGTTGCGCGCGCGCTGCGGAACGGGACTCCCGCACCCAAGTTCGTCAATTCGGTGACCGGCAAGGACTACGTCCTGCCGACACGCACTATGCGTCCTGAAGTCGAAGCGGAGCTTTTCGAGGCGTTTTCGCACAAGAAGGAGATCTGGGCTCAAGAATGCCCGGACCTGTACGCGCGCCTGCAGCAGGAGGTGAAGAAGAAGCCGCGCAAGAGCGATCCCGTGTCGGATGACGGCTCGTGGCCCGACAGCGACCATGCTGCAGCGCCTTCGTTTGCTGACTCCCCTCCACCGTCGTCCTCTGACAGTGACGAATCTGTTCGAAGCACTGTCCCTTCGAGGACAACTGCCCGATAACGCTTCAGTTAAATTGCGCTATGCTGCTCACGCCTGCTATCACTGTTATCCTCGCTATGTCGCATTTCTTTATTCTTTATGACTCGCGCTGTACTGCAATACAAGGTATCGCCCATAGACTGCGCGGCCGTTCGTTGTTTCAAGGAGAAGGCGCCGCACAAGCTGGCACTGCTGTCTTGAAGCGAAGGCGGTCAGAACGCGAGCTCGCCTTGCCGGCAGGATCATGCGCGGCTTCGCGTTCTTCCCCGTCAAGGCGTGGTACTTCTTCAGATGCGTCTTGCAGTTCCCATGTTGCGTCGTAATGAACGTACGTTCCGCGCAGGCGTATTTTCTGTATGAGAAGTCATGATGTGGGTCAGCAAGGAGGAAGAGGGAGGCGTCCGCATTTCCTGGTGAACGTCTTGGTTGGCGGACAGTACGGGCAAGTGAACTTGCCGTGGGCAGCTGATAACCTCTGCAAATTAAGGGGGTAGAGATCAGTTGCAGGTCGAGTACGAGTGAGGACGACTTACCGCCATAGCGTGATCTGTGCGTGGACAATCGGATATCTGAGACTGGTAAGTGGGCTTTAAACCTCAGGGCTTGAGGACGAAGATCCAGGAAAGTTGAGCAATGCGTGGTATTTATACGCAGCGCGCTTCAGGGTCTCTGCGCAAGTTCAATCACTTTACCGGAAGAGCTTGGACCGTCATGTGGTCGCTGCCGTGGCTCCTTGTTGCAACGCTTCAGATGCGACCACCGCAACCAGAGCTCGCTGTATACTGCACTTCGTAGCTCTGCGCTCAGGGTATGACGGAGACACTGGCACTGGCAACTAGAAAGGACTCATTCATGCCCGACTGAAGCGATGCCAAATGGGATTCTTTATCACAGTCGATAACAGGTGCATTGTCTAGTCAGAGACATGTTTGACGTCAATGGAGTAGAAGTCCGGAAACGGCCCCAAGGGTTGCGAACGGGTAAGAGGAACAGTAACGATACGGCTGAAGTGTCCACAGAGCCGGTTGACGTCTCCAGATAGCGATACTCCGCGCAGCTCGAGCTCTACGTGTGCAGCCAGGCGCAACGCGTCCACGAGGACGATCACCTCGCTGACGTCTTCAATGGATTCTCGTACTGGCTGCCGCTCCAGCGCGAGAACGAGTTTTTTCAGCGCGGGGTACAAGGTTTGGTCCGGCCAACTTTCCTCCTTGTATCCCAAGATGCCTCCCCCGTGGACATAGAGGACCAGCGTATGAAGCGAGGGCAGCACACCGAGAGAGGCAGCATGAGTATAATGCCATATTGGAGTCTCTAGTTCGGTGATGCGGCCATGCAGGTGCAACTGCTGCATGACAAGATGTGCGCCCCTCGTGACGTTCCATTGCTGGGAGTCATCCATGATGGAGAAAGTCCTCCGTAAGTCGGAAGTTGCGTGAGCAAACGTCATTGTGAGAGGGTTATATACGTCTTGGTGGGAAAACAAGAGGCACAGACTTCCGGCGGGTAGCTGTCGCAAGAGCAGGGAGCCAAGTGCAGATATCGAGGTGGCGTCTACCGATGCCGAAACAGTCATCGTTGCGGGCGCGGAAAGAGCGTTGAGAATACGAATGGTGCTGCTAACACTAACAGGTGCCTCATGATCGCAGAGAAGCCATACATTCTCTAGGATCGGCAGTTGATGGCAATTGGTCGTAGGGGTCACCGGGAACATTATCTCGTCCGGCCAGAGAAGTGCAAGAGTCCTGATAGCTGGGCAGGTGCGAAGGAGGTTGTGGAAAGCATGCTCCGGTACGTCATGGCCAACAATGACGCACAGGGCGTTGACACGACTGAAAGCGGGGATCTGCTCGGGCGGGAGATAGATGTTCTCGAGACGCAAGCAGCTGAGCATTGGAGCGTATCCAGCGAAAATCGTCGCCCCATGTGGGAGGACGAACGTATTGTGTCTCCCAGCTCGATGGATGCGCATGTATAGATGGCGGAGGATGGGCACAGGCTGTTGCAGTGCGCGCATTATGTTGTCCAGCGTTGTCAGATAATGGATGGATACATACAGCGACTCCAATCGATGTAGGTTGCTCGCAATCTGGGGGATAACAACGTCGGCAAGCACTGAGGGCCCGTAGACAGTTTCGTACACAGAGATCCTCAAGGGGCGAGAAGAGACAGCCAGTCGCTGATGCAGGTGACTACCGTTCTTTTCATTGCTGACCGTAATTTCGCTGAAAAGCAAGGATCGCGAGTGCGCAAGAGTTCGCCAGCATTTGCAGACATGGCTGCATTGGATGATGTCGCGCAAAGTGACGACTTCTGTCAGGATAAGCGATAAGATCTCGACGGGCAGACCAGCTGTCTGGCTCGCGGCGGGCACGGTCATCTGCGGAGGGTCTGCGGTTATAGCGAGCGATGACGAGAGCGATAAGAGCAAAGCCAAGGAGCGATGCGGCTAGAGCCGGTATTTTTCTGTGCTTTGATTCGTTGCTACCTACCGTTGGCCGCGACACGCGACGCGCCACGCGTCTGGCGTCTTGCCAACTCTGCGCGATGTCGGCACCGCAGAACCTGGCCTGCGGGATCACGAACCACGAAACGTTCTACATGTATCACGTCTACAGCAGTACTAATAGCTGCATGAAGTCTAACCCAACGTTGGGCCAGTTCATCGCCGATCTCAGAGAAGATCACGCCGAGCAATGCACCTGCAGCGTGACGGTCGGCGACCGCGTCTGGCAGGCTCTTTACACGCCTCTAGACGATAGTACGCTCGGTCACGACACCTCCTCGTACAGCCTGTGCGACCTCGACTGGCCGTTGGAGCGATTCGTCCCTATTATCGCTGGAAAGCGTGGCATGTTCCACTTGCTGGCCGAGGGTATTCCGCCCAAAGGTGGACTTCGCTTTCCTCGTCATGTATTGTCGCTGATTGTGTTCTCAGAAACCCCACTAGCGCCTGAGCCTATCAAGGTAGTGCGCGAATATGAGAGCGCCGTCTTTCGTATTCCTGGCGCCCAGGTACCTCGTCATGTAGCTCACGGGCAGGAATATCGCTGACAATTTTCTTACTACCCAGCCGAAGTTACCTGACGACGGCGATGTCGATTACAAGGCAGCGTGCGCCCGACCAGGATCACTCGTCGTGGACAAGTCTCGTTTTGTCACACTGGCGCGGTCGAACCAACTTCCTGGCTGGGTTCCAGTCATTCGTCGACCGCGCGGCTTTGGCAAGTCGATGTTGCTTTCGATGTTCGAAAGTTATGTCGACATCGACTGCGCATACGACGGACCGCCATTTCCAGCCGATCCCAGTCCGCACCACACATTGGCAACGCGCGTGGGACGGTTCTTGTCTCTGGGTCTGCAAGGACTACTGCTTGTCCTGCATCTGGATTTCGCGCAGTTGGATCTCGCGGACGCCACATCCGAAGCCGAGCTCAGGAGCGCGTGTCAGAGGTTTTTAACGGCGTGTGCGACCACTTGCTACAAGAGATACCAATCCGCCTTCGTTGACCACGCGGCACGCGAGGAAATCACTCTCAACGACTTAGTCGTGAGCTCCAACATCTTCATTCCTTTGTTGTGCACTAATAATCCTCGCGTGTGCAGGAGCTCGGTTATGGCGCGTCTCATACTAGCAAGTTTTTCGTCGGCATCGACAACTACACGGATCCCCTCCTCTCCGGCGACCGTCAACTTCGCGAGCGGGTCATAGTAGAAGAAATCTTTACGCCGCTCTTCGGCGCCTTCGCCGGCGGCTGCGTGCTTCGCGGCCTCATCGTCGGTGGCGACGTCCCCGGAGTCCCGTGGCCGTATTGCAACATCGAGCTCTTCAGGGAGTGCATACTCGAGCTCTCGTACGACGCTGTGAGCTTCGACATGCTCGGCGTCACCGAGCCCGAGCTCGTCGCGCTCGGCAAGGTGCTCTTCAGCGCGGAGGAAAATGTGGATCTCTTGCGTCAAATACGTCAAATCGCCGGGGTCGAGAGTCCGCTGCCCACGGCCCCCTACTGGGGCAGGACGTACTCTACTCGTGATGTCCTCGCGGCCGCGCGCGCGCTGCGGAATGGGACTCCCGCACCCAAGTTCGTCAATTCGGTGACCGGCAAGGACTACGTCCTGCCGACACGCACGATGCGTCCTGAAGTCGAAGCGGAGCTTTTCGATGCGTTTTCGCACGAGAAGGAAATCTGGGCTAAAGAAAGCCCGGAACTGTACGCGCGCCTGCAGCAAGAGGTGAAGAAGAAGCCGCGTAAGAGCGATCCCGTGTCGGACGACGGCTCGTGGCCCGACAGCGACCGTGCTGCAGCGCCTTCGTTTGCTGACTCCCCTCCGCCGTCGTCCTCCGACAGCGACGAATCTGTTGGAAGCACTGTCCCTTCGAGGACAACTGCCCGATAACGCTTCATTTGGACTGCGCTATGCTGCTATCGCCTGCTATCACTGTTATCCTCGCTACGTCGCATTTCTTTATTCTTTTATGACTCGCGCTGTACTGCAATACAAGTTATCGCTTATAGAGTGTCTTATCAGCTTAGGCTGGGGTCGTGAGAGACTGTAGCTGACAGCAATGCAGGCTGGTAATTAGAGATACAAGGGTGTGATATACAGAAGACGCGTGTAGTAGCGAGGAGCAAAGCAAATAGTAGAACCACGAGCACTCCGCGGTGGGACATGAATTATGAAGCCAGGTGCTGATGCGCGAAGACGGCCGCGTAGGCGTGGTCGGTGTGAGGTGCGCAAGTCAAAGCGCGTCAAGGTGACCGCACACAGCGCTCAGTCAATCGCATCGGCCCACGCAAGGACATCCTGATTCACTAGTGGGAGGACCTCCTGCAAACGTATCAGCCCTGAACGCGAACGCGGCTCGGGCGCACGCACCAAATCCATCGCATCGTGCGGGTAGCCGAAGAACGGATGACTTGCGCTCGTATCCTCCACCGACGCTTTAGGCTCTGTACTCGCCAGCGAGCTCACCGTTCGCTGCTGAAGCGCAGCGAGAGTACGCTCCAGCGTGTCGCATTTCTCGTGTATCATCTTCGTCTCCTCCCGCCGTAGCTCGACCTGCCGGCGCATCATGCCTTCGAGGTTCACTCTCGCCTGCGCGGGCCGCAGCTCGTTGGCGGCGGCCATGAGATTCTGGCCCATAGTGTGCATCCATTGCAGATGCGCCTGCCATTCCGGAACGGCCGCGTCGCCGCCCATGCTCGTCGTGGGTGGCGGCTGCACTACCGCGTCGAGTAGCTGCGTATAACTCGATAAGAGCGTGCGCAGGATGGACTTTAGATGCGGTCGCCGGTCGACACTAGGGTCTTCGGGGAAGAGCTGTGTGCCGCCAGCTTTCGCGAGAGATTCCACCTCTTCCTTGAGTTTCCATGTATCGCCGAATGCAGAATATTCGCCGTCCTCGAGCATCCAGTCCACACGCGGCGGTTCGAGTAAACGTAGGTCCCAATCAGGTACGTCTTTCTGGTCAGCGAGCACAGTTGTCTGACGGTCGTCCGGAGCGGCATCTCCGTTCTCGACGCGCGTCTTGAGCAACGAGAGTAGCTTCAAGTTCTGTGACGTGAACCTCGTATAGTGTGAGGGAGGCGACGGGAACGGGTTGCGAAGCTCGCCCTCAAGTTCGTCGTCGTCCATCGTGAGCGTCAAGAGCCAAGGAGCGTTCCGGCCTCGACCGATTCGCAACTTGGCCTTAGATTTTCCAGTCGGACGTTCTCGGGCTCCTAGCGCAGCTACCCTCGACGATGTCGACCGCAAACTACGTCGACCGTCTTCCCACGGAGATGCTCTCGCACATACTCTCCTTCGTCGGGTCCCTGTCCGACATCCTATTTTGCAGTCATGTCTGCAACGGTGGCGATCTATATCCCACGCACAGTACGCATTTTCAGGATGTATAGCGTGGAACTTGGACTGCACGGTCCACACCCACGATTTCGTTCGTCACCGTCTTGCCGCGTCCACTGGGCCGTTGGACTTGGTCGCCACGTCATACGAAGCCGACTACACTGGACTCAACTCCTTTTTCGAGACCGTCATGCTTCCTACCGTCTCGGAACATATTTATCGTCTACGCAGCCTAGAAATAAGGGCTTCAGGCACGGTACGCATCGAGGAATGACTTGTTACATTATCGAAACCAGCGCGTAGCTTAGCTGTCGTAGCCTAAGCTTCGACCCCGATACTCGACCGCCGACGGCGTACGATTCTACTGAATTGACGAATCTTTTCTCCGGATATGCCCCTTACTTGAAGAATGTCTCTCTTTGGGGCGTGCAGGTACCAGGGCGCATCCCTGCGTTTACTCACGTCACTGTTCTGTGCGCTCGATCGATTTCACCCTCACATCTCGAGACATTGCCAGTTCTCCTGAGGTCTTGCAACAGTCTCCAGCACTTGGATCTTGGGTACGGAAGCCAAGATGTCGACTCTTCGATCTTCGCCCGCATTTCGCGCGCCGCTCTCATATCGTTAGACACTTTGTCATTGGGCGGTTATGGGCCGTTTCTACCAATCTGCCAATTTTCGCTCGCGACTCTTCACATGGACGTATCTTAATCGCACCTAGAGCAGGGCTTATTCGTGATTTCGACCAGCTGTTGCCTAGCTCTATCAATGGTCGCATCAGTAAACTTCTTATTTCTGCCGACTACTTCAACGACATCAATTGCTCACTGCGAGAGTACATATTCGAACTGTCGTACTCTCCGGCGGGCTACCCGACGAATCTACGATATCGGATGACTATATAAGTTCAATGTTCCCAGCGTTGGAGAAAATTGTGCTGCTCCGCCCTCCCAATGCCCTCCGGGTCCAAGTCAACGACCTTGTCTCCTTCCTTTGCTACAACCTCCACCATGACAAATCGAGGCGTCTCGAACTCGAGTTGTACGGCGCATTCACTCTTGATGAAGGCATCGCACTGCTGGATGAATACTTCGATCGCGTTGTACGAGTTCCGGAGGTATTGAACGTAGTATGCGCCACGTAGATAAATCTTCATAACGATCCTTTCTTCCTTCCGGATATAGAGGCCAGAATGTTCTCTCGCAGTTTTGTATATGCCTAGGTTGAACCACAATCATTATGCTCCGTCTCTTGCTGTTCACACAAAATTACACGTGACGTCGACGGGCGCCTCCGGCTACCGGCACGATGTCTCTTCTGCTCCGTCACCATCTCGCCGCCAGCCACCGCGCTGCTGCAGGCCTCGCGCGAGCTCGCTGGCTGTCGACCGACACGAGTCGCAATGTTCTCATATCGCGCCCAGAGCCCAGCGTCGCGCTGCTTACTTTAAACAGACCAAAGGCGCTGAATGCACTGAACTCTGCGTTATTCGGCGAGCTCAATGCTGCGCTGGAAGAGGCAGATGAAGACGGGGATATTGGAGCCATAGTGCTCACGGGTAGCGACAAGGCGTTTGCTGGTGCGTAACCTGTTCAGCGACGGCCTGCGCGAGGCTGACCGTATTCTGTAGCTGGCGCAGATATCAAAGAAATGAAGGACAAGCAGTGTTCGTCTTTATATAGTGTCTAATCTCTTACTGAAACTATTCCCAGTTGCGGACGCGTACAAGTCCAATTTCCTGGTCAATTGGACACGAATGTCGTCCATCCGTAAGCCCATTATTGGTGCTGTATCTGGATATGCGGTAAGTCTGTTCGCAGTGTCTTAATGCTTCCTGACACAGTCTGTATTCCCGTAGCTCGGCGGCGGGTGTGAGCTCGCGCTCATGTGCGACATCCTCCTCGCTTCGCCGACCGCAACCTTCGGACAGCCCGAAATCAAGCTCGGCGTCATCCCCGGCGCAGGCGGCACCCAACGCCTTACACGCATCATCGGAAAGGCGCGCACCATGGAGCTCGTCCTTACAGGACGCAACTTTACCGCGGACGAGGCGGAGCGTTGGGGCGTCGTCTCGCGCATCGTGCGGGAGGGCAGCGTTGTCGACGAGGCTGTTAAAGTCGCGAGTCGCATCGCGGGCTTTGGGCGTGTTAGCGTGCAGGCGGGCAAGGAGGCCGTCAATGTCGCGTTCGAGACTACTCTTGAGCAGGGGCTCAAGTACGAGCGCCGGCTGTTCCATTCGTTGTTCGCTACGGCAGACCAGAAGGAAGGTGCGTACTCTTGAGTCTTTGGCATGCACAGCTCAAGCAAGCGCTGACGGTGGCAAAGGGATGGCCGCGTTCACGGAGAAGAGGAACGCGCAGTTCAAGGGCGAGTAACTCCTGTGTGTGCATGGCAAGCCTGTACAACACCACGTCGATTCCATACGTATATTTTCTGACAATTTATTTGTCCCTCCGCAACACGGCATCACTTTCGCTGATGATGAGGCGTCGTACACAGTTGACCACTTCACCGTATACGGGATCCCATCAGCACCGGCTGAACCCAACTTCCCCGAGAACTCTTGGATTGCAGAGGCACCGCTAGAGGCTCGCTTCCATGTCCGCGTCTCGGTTCGTCTTTCCTTGTGTTCCTGATTCAGAACGGGCTGTTGATGACGCGCATACAGCTCGGCGCTGACTCGCCTGAAAACGGCGGCAATGGCGACACTATGAATTTGCTCTTCGATTCCGGCGCGGGCTGGGCCATGTGGGACCGCTGCACGCAGTCGGAGTGCAACGATCATGCGCGATACACACCGTCGGGCAACAACTTTGTCAACTCCACGCAAGAAGACAAGCTATAAGGTGCATCGTCTTGAGGCATCCGCACGAGGATGAGTTTAGCGGGGGTGACTGGGCCGCGCTGGCCCTCCCGCGCTTATTAGGAGCGAATGGTGCTATAAAACGGCTAGAGAGGACGTGAGTGAGGTGAGAGAAGCGAGGTGAGATGTGAAAAAAAAAAGAGCGAGAAACACACCCTGCACGCTGCGGCCGTGCGAGGGAGCGTAAAGCGTGCGGGGCCGTAGTTGGAGACGCGAGAGCGGCGCGGTAAGGATCCAACTAGGCGGTACGGGGGGCGCGGCTCTGCGAAGCCGGCGAGTGCGAGGAGTGGAGTGCGGGATTTTTGCGAATGTATATCTGGAAGGTATCTGATGTCCACCGACCGGCCTTCTGAGTGAATCAGAATGATACGGTAGGATTTCAACCGTAACGGTAGTTCCGTCACTCTCCGGGACTATATCTGAGTTGGTGGACTCACTGCACCGTCAGTTCGTGTCAGTATCGGGGCAGTAATCACGTGCTGACGGGGCAGTAATTACGTGCCGACATCGCAAGAGTCGCATACGAGCCAAACTCATCAGAAATTCGGAGAACGAAGGAGATACGGGAACAGGGACCGACCGACCGACCCAACCCGGGGACATGTCACATCACGAAAAATGTGCTTGCGCCTGGCGCTTCGCACCCTGCATCGGCGGCGTTCTTCTGGTGCTTTCGTAACGTATAGTTAGGTAGTTGATTGAATAGACGACCTTTCATAATCATTTTACGAATTACGGATGTTTCATGAGTAAGATGAGCATTATACGTGAACGTTAACGTTAACAGCAACAGGTGTCGTCGTTACAGCGTCGTGTTGTAGTCTACTACTGAACCAATGGCCATTCTCATTTATCGGATAACTACACGAGAGCAATGTTTTCGACGTCCCAAGTCCCTCAATGAATAGGGCGTCACACTGATGGGATAAGTCCTGGCAGATGGGTCGGCCGGTCGGCCGGTCGGTCCCGTTTCCCGCGCCCCCGAATTTCTGGGTGGACGAGAGCACTGAGCAGATGGAAGCGCTGGGTGCCGGAACCAGTGTCACTGTGCCCGTAGGAATCCCGGTGTTTGCGGCGCCAATGACCGGACAGGACAAAACAGGGAAGTCAGCCAGCGGCCAGCCAAAAGTGAAAACGGATTGCAGAAACGGTCAATCGAGCGCTAAAAACGCACTACTACGTAGCGGGAATTATATTGTATTCCTGATACTTACAGCTAACTGCAAAATAGTAGAGAATTTCACAGCCCTTCGCACACAGGTGGCTGTACATATGACCCTGCAGCTAGACCATCGCAGGAAACTGACAGTCGTCAAGAGAGCCTTCAGGTGGTGCAGAGTTGCCGTTTCGGGGAAGGTGCGCGTCGTCTTTGACATTTGACACAAGCACGAAAGCGCGCGAAATGCTCTACCATTTTGCAGTTAGCTGTAAGTAGCAAAATCAGGTCAATTCCTCACTCGATATCCAGCCCAGTGACCTCGTCTCAATGCATGCAAGTGAGCAGACGGTCGGTTCATGTCGGATTCCCGGAAGCGCCGGTGCACGTCCTGATTTGGATTCCCTGTTGACGGTTTGCCTCAGGCTGGCGGACCAAAATGCAAGAGGACGAAAGTGAAACTGTCACACACCGAGGCTGAGCAGTCACACCCGTACTCCGCACGAGTAGTACGGATGCAATAAGTAGTACGGATGCAATATACTACTACGCACCCGTGCGCGATATAACATCAGGAGGCGGACGAGCCTACATACCAGAACCAGCCGCCCGCGCGAAGCTGTGCTAATTGCACCCGCGCACATCATGTCTGTTGACTTATATCTTGCGTTCGTCGCTCCGAAAGCCGTGTACTGGTTGCTCACGTCCGTGTGCAGCAGCCGTCGCGGCCGTACTGACGAAAGTGACACGCAGACAGATGGTGCGCTAAATACCTATACTTGCATAACGCCTGCTGATCCGACTAAGTACTGCAAGTACCTGGCGCTGTGACAACCCCTGGGCGTACTTCGTCTCGACCGGCGTCACCATCGGCCGACGCTTCATCATCGACCGACGCTTCATACAGCGGCGACATGGAAGCTCAATGCGCGCGCGTTAGTAACCGGCCCGACTATTATCATCTGGACAAGAGCCTCACCCTCCTCACCCTCCTCGCGATTGTTACGCTGGCCGGCGGCTTCCTTCCTGGACTCTCTACAGAGGGTCGACTCATTTTGTAAGCTTAATCTTTAGCCGTAGCGATATGTTCGCGATCTGAGCCGGCTTACAGCTTTGGTATGTGTGTCCTCGCCGTTCAAGGCCTCGGACGCACCATACACCCCGGATCGACGCGCAGCGCGTGCGTTGCTTGCGACGTAACGCATTCCTCGTTACCGACCACTTACGACGGGTGCCATGGTTCGGCGACCTGGACGATCACGACAGTATTCATCTATGCTGCGCTGGCAATATATGCTCTGGCCCATGGGAACGACAGGACATAACCTCGCGTCAAGCCGCCATCGCGGGCCGCGTTGGCGACGCCAATCGTGTGGCCGCCGCCGAATACCCGGCTCAGCATTTTCACGAACGCCCCTATTGCATGCGCCGCCGCCGCCCTTT